>CAJPEX010001972.1:0-45986 GCA_905338405.1 Notodromas monacha
CCGGCCAATTGCTGTTTATACTTATTCAATTCTTCATCATCAAATTTACTCAACTTCTGTAGAAACACTTATATTCGAACCAATATACATATTTGAGCACATTCATCTAATCAAAAAATTCCCACAATATATAGAGAGAGAGGCAGTGTGTTCAAGATTCTTTGTTGAATATCTGCATTCAATGAACTATGAAAATGTGAATTACACAGCCAAAATGATGTTCCACTCAAGTAGATAATTTTGTTCAAAGATCTTCTCTTCTTTTGAGAACAAAGTAATACATTCATAATATCTGTATGTAGTTGCATGATTAAAAAATCATAGTTTTGGTTTAGAATATTTAGATGATGAAAACATTTTGAACGTCTTTTCTGCACAATTAAAATGTTCTTATTACAAAAAAATATTCCTTTTATCAGGTTCTGCACTAAATAGAACATAGATATACTCAGGGAATTTTGTAGAACTGAAGTCCAACACTGCATCATCAAACTATCTTATTAGATTATTCTGAAGAAGCTGTATCTATAAGGTCTATAAGGTCTGTATCTATAAGAAAGGGGCTTATTCCAGGTTCCATCCTTATCTTGAGCATCTTTTTCTTTAGCTTCCAGATGATACAGGAACTGTTCTGCTTGGAGGCGCACCGTGGTTTGTCCTTCCACCCGAGTTTTTCATACGTAAAACAGACCGATTCTATGACTTGAAACATCTTCCCATAACATTAAAACTTGAAATACATAAAGCAAGACTGGACGGACTACTGAACCACCTCATCACTTTCTGGAAAGTCAAAACCATCATCTGGATTCTTCCGGAAACGATGCGTGGCAATGTGACCCAGTACAACAAGCATATCGAAACTTACGTTCAGCAAAGTCTGGAGGTGATTTCAAAGTACCGAGACAAGGTGATTGTTTGGTCCAGTTGGAGGATGTTTTTCGATCAGATGAAGAACGCCGGAAGACTTGGAAATATTATGAGAGATGATCTGCACGTGAAGGACCAATGGAAGCTCCAAGGAATGCAGCCATTGCTGAATTTCCTGTGCAACCCAGTAGATGAAAAGCTTGACTCGGATTACTGCTGTCACGGATCTGATGCGTTCCTGAAAAAAAAAGAGAAAAATCTTTGACTTGAAGATAATAACAGTACTTGAAGTCTCACCTTCCTAGCGAAGTCCAAGTTTGTTTTCATTGTGAAAATGATGAAATAAAGTCATTTGTTCCCAGCAAAGAAGTTGGGTGTTGGAAGGTGGGGCGCTGGCAATAGCTAGTTATCCATTTAGTCATTCTCTAGTCATCAGCAACTCCCTGAAAAACCTCCAACTGCCAAAGCATAGGAGTTAGGATCCAACTGAATATGAAGTAGGCATCAACCAGTTGACTCTCAACTCTGGAAATCATGGAGATGGGTCCATTTATATTGCAACTCGTGTTCCAGCCAGTTGTTCTCAATTGGGGTGAGTGGGAGTTGTGTGGGTGTTAGCTGCAACTGGCTGCCAGCTAGCTGCTTGGGAGCTGCGCTTGTTGGGGGTGATTGCATGTGGCACAGGTGTTTTTTGGGTGTTAGCTGCAACTGGCTGGTAGCTAGTTCCATTGGAACAAGAAACATGACAAATTTAAAAAAATTAAACAGCGGCAGAGATTTTCCCTCAGAACAATTCAGGGATTAACATCCATCCTTAAACACAAAAGAGAATATCATTTCATGCCCAACGAACACTTAAGAACAGTAATTACATCAGCTTAACTTTTATGGCCTTCAAATTCTTTGACTCTGCCATTCTGCTGCTCATTGGCAGCCCAAGTGTCTCATTGGCTATACTCATCAGCAGCCCAAATCAACATCAGCTAAAAACTTTAGCAACATTGGCTATAATTTTCAACATAGGCTAAAAACTCTAGCAACATTGGCTATAATTTTCAACATCAGCTAACAACTTTAGCAACGGTGGGCTATAATAAAGTTACTTGCCTTCCTGGAACTTTTTTTTAATTTTGAGGCTCTCCCTTCCTTACTGTGCCTTGCCTCCCTCCCACAGAGCCCAGAGAGGCCTGCAGGAGGGTCCCGTTTCCTGTTTCAAGGACTTTGAAAATGTGTCAAAAATTCAATTGTCAGTGAATTTTCAAATTTCTTCAAATGTCGAAAGCGCACAGATGTTTTATAACTCTCATTTTTTGAAATTTTATAAAAGCTTGAAAATTGAGTGAGATACAATCAAAACCACAAAACCGTTTTTGAAAACTGTACAAAAAACAAGAAAAAATATTTTACTTCTTGAATTTTATCTATTTCAATTATCAAAACATTTCAATAAAAAATATGTGAAATCGTGAAACATCTGTGCGCATTAACCCAGCAAACCTTTTAGAAATTGAATTAAAATTGAAAAAGTTAGAATGAGCTAAACTAAAAAGTTACAATTCCCATTTCTGTTTTCCTTTTGGTTTTGCTAACTTCCAAAATTTGCCAAAAATTCAATTTAGAAAGGATTTTTGAATTTCCTAAATTGTTGCAGGCGCACAAATGTTTTCTGAATTTATGCTTTTTATATTTTGAAAAATGTTCAAAATTATTGGCAAAGTTTCAATCAAAAACACAAAACTGTTTTTAAAAAATGGATAAATTGGGAAAAAATACTTTTACATCTTTAACATTTACATTTCATGTTTTAAACTTTGCTCATTGAAAAAATATTTCCATTTGAAAACTATCCATGCACATGTACCCCAAAAAATAATTGAAATTTCACCAATAAAATAAAAGTTATCATGAGCTAAACTGAAAAAAACTAATTTTTTGAAAATTCCATTCCCTGTTTTGCTAAAATTAAAAATTAGTCAAAAAGTCAATTCTTGATCAAACTTATTTTTTGAAACTTTATAAAGAGCACCATGCTGTTTGCCACATTTTCTGCTTTTTTAATTTTGAAAAAAGCAGAAAATTGACTGAATTGAAATGAAAAATGCAAATTTTTTTTTTTTTATTGTATGAAAATTGGGAAAAAAGATTTTCTATTTTAAATTTCAGCTTAGTCAATTTTCAACTTTTTCAGATAAAATTTTTAAAATTTTAAAACATCTGTGCGCAAGCAATCCTGGATTTTATTCAATTTTGACTCAATTTTCAAAATTCTTCAAGTGTTGCAGGCGCATGGATGTTTCATAAATCCCAATTGTTCAAATTTTGAAAAAAATGCCAAAATTGAGTGAGATACAGCACTGAAAGATGCAAAATATTTTTTGAAAATTGTAAAAAAATTGGAAAAATGCTTACAGTGTTTGAATTTAAACTCATTCAATTACAAATATGTTCCAAAAATATATATGTTAGAACATAGAACATCTGTGTTGTGCATACAAACCTGTGAAAAAATTTTAAATTTCAGTCAAATAAAAAATTAGATGGAGCTAAACTGAGAAGTTTGAATTCCCATACATGCTTTTCTTTCCAGTTTGCCAACCTTGCAAATTTTCAAAAACTTGCATTTTTGGTCAATTTACAAATTCACAATGCTGCATGCACACATGTGGTTTCTAAATGTTATTAATTTAAAAATTGAAAAATTTTCATAATTGGCTGACTTACAAGCAAAACAAAAAAATCTTTTTGAATAAACAACCAAAAATTGGCAAAAACGTTTTTACTTCATGAATTTTACCTGATTCAATTTTCTAGATTTGAAAATAGAAAAATTAATAAATTATAAAATATCCATTTGCATGTTCCCCTGAAATGTTTTGGAAATTTCACCAAAAGCAAAAAAGGGACAATTGGGTAAACTGGAATTCAAGACATTTTTAAATACTCACCTGCAGTTTTCAACTTTTAAATTCAATATATGTATGAACATTTTTCCATGAAGAAAAATTTTAAATAAGCCAAACTTTAGGACATGCACACCCTGAAAAATAACAGGATACAAGACATTGGAAACATCTTCAAAACTTGAGTTGAATTAAAAAAGTAAATTCTGAAAATGTTATATACACTCTTCAATTTTTATATTCATTAATTATGGATACTTTTCCCACTAATAAAAATTTGAAATGAACCAAAAATTGCAATGCACACACCCCAAAAACAAATAGAATTTGAGGCATTGTAAACATTTTAAAAATGGAATTGAATTCAAAAATGAGACAGTATTGAAATTTTCTCACACAGTATTAAATTTTTACTATGAATATCTTATGAGAAACAAAATGCAGGAATGAGCCCAAATTTTAGGTGCACTATCCCTGCAAAAATGAGAATAAAATTTTGGATATAGCGTGAATATTCAGTTGAACTAAAAATAAGGGGAATTTTAGAAATTTTCACATGCAGTTTTTTTATTCTTAAATTCAATAAATATGGAAATTTTTCTCAATGAGCAAAGTTTAAAACATGAAATGTAAATGTTAAAGATGTAAAAGTATTTTTTCCCAATTTATCCATTTTTTAAAAACAGTTTTGTGTTTTTGATTGAAAAGGGGGGTTGGGCGAGGCATTTCAGTTCAACCCAAAGGTCACTGAAGTGCTTCCAGGTTGAGCAGAGCTAAGTTGTGAAAAATCCAGGGGGGGGGGGGAGACAAATTTTCTACTGTTTTCTGGATTTTTCCATGGAAATCCTATGCCAGGAATGCAGTAAAAATGCCACCATATAGTTTTGTTTAATTTTTCCTTCAAAATGTTCTGTAGGATTAGAAGAAAATATCAGATTTTTTCCCAACTTAGGCCTTGGCAGAGCTGGCACAAAGGCACGTTTTTTAATTTTTTGCAGTGTTCAGTGACAGGAGGTGAAATGGGATGGAGCACCAAAAATATTTTAAATGTTAGAAACCAAGGGAAGTGGTAAGCAAATTAATTAATATTTTCCATTTTTATTTTCAACTGATTGAACCTTCAACATTCTCTTCCATTTAAAAAGTTTTAAATTTATAAAACTTCAATAATGTGCACCTAGCCTTGCAATAAATTTTTAAATTGATCTAATTTTAAAGAAATTATGCTGAGGTAAAGTTAAATGTTTCACTAAAAGTTGTACAATGCCCAGGTGTGGCTGGGCACCCCCAGCTTGTTGCCTATAATTTTCAACATTGGCTAAAACTTCAAGATGCAGCTTCAACATGAAAATTGAGAAAAATCTCTATGCCTCTAATCCCTTTTGAAAATTGAAAGTTTGGTGAAGGAGATTTTGTATCAATTTTCAGATTTGAAAAAAAACTTGAATTTTGGAAGAATTCATTTACCTCTGTCAATTTGAATTTTGTTACAGTTTAAAAAATGGGAAGTGTAGAAAACTTTATGGTGCTTTTAATGCAGTTGAAAATTTTCATTTTAGGGCATAATTACCATGTTGGTAATTATTAAAAGATGACAAATTGGGAAGAAAAATGTAAACAAGAATTCAAACTATTCAGTTTAGCTCATTCTAATTTTTTTGCTTGTTATAAAACTTGAAAATTATTTACAGGGAATCATGCACAGTGATGTTTTACAAATTTGATCTTTTTTCATTGAAAAATGTTGCTAACTGAAGCAGGGAAAATTCATAAAGTAAAAATATTTTTTGTGATTTTTGTACAATTTTCAAAAATGTGTTCACATGTTTGGTTGTAATTCTGTCATATTTTCAGCTCTTTTTGCATGTTTAAAAAAATAAAATTAGAAAACATCTTGGCACATGCAATGCTGTAAAAGATTTGAAAATTGGTGGAAAATTCACTTTTTGAAAAATTTTCCAAGTCATAAAAACAGTCCACAGTCTGTAAGCTGGTTTATGGTCCTTCAGCCTGTGCAACTCCCCCAAAACAGACCTGGTCCATAAACCAAAAATCCATAACCCAGTACGTCCATAAACTGGGGTATGAATGTAGTGAGTCATAGCATTGTTCATCCTTGATGAGAATTTGAGAAGACTTAGAGGTTTTCAAAAAGTTCCCTAATGCATGCGCAGGAAAGATGGCTACATGTCTGGGCACCAATGTGCTCAAGAGTATGAAGTGCAAGGTAGCTCAGCAGGCATGACACTGGACACCAAAGCAAGAGTACAGAGGTTTGAATCCCCCCTGCGGCAACATTTCACAGCGCATGCGTAAAAATACAGCCACTCACACACACACACACACACACACACACACATACATACATTTACACACGCACAGTATACTATACCTCTCTCACAAACACACTTCCCAGCACACAATGAAAACATACAGCAAAGCTTCTCTCACAAAAACACACAGCAAAGCTTGGGGTAACAGCCACTGATTACAGTAGTAATCCTTGGCTTTTACCACAATAATTTTTGTTTGTTTGGCCAATATGTTATCTGCCAAATTATATTCAATTATTCTATTATTCTATTATATATTCTATTATTCTTTACCTCTAAAGAAAAGTAAATCTTTTAATGAATACCCTTACACAGCATGTAAGGGTAGGTTTTTGATAAACAACTTGACCAACTTTTGGCTCCAAAGGATTTGCTTTCTTTCCAGTTTTAGTATCAAACTTTGCTTTGAATGGAATAGATCCATGGTATCTATATTCTGGTCATGGAGCTGGAGGGACAGAGAATGGCTTTGAATCAAATTGTTTACACCAATTGCAGGATAGTTTTACCTCTCAAGCTATTTTTCTTCCTCTAGGAATCCAAAAGGTTTTGTGAAGTGCAGTTAAGGTGACAGATGAAGATGAATGTCCTAATTTTTCATGATAGTCTCTGAATAGAGTAATTAGAACATCTATATTTTGTTTTCTTTTAGGAATTGGAATGTATATTAGAGTTTTTCTAACAGCATTAGTTCTTTTGACTTTGGAATTAGTTTTTTCTCCTTGTCTGCTTGTAGATTTGATAAGGTTGAACTCAGAGTTCCACTGAAGATCTGGCTTTAATTTTATTGGAGTTTTGTTTTTTAAGCTTTCAACTTCATCATGTGCATACATATTTTGAATGAGTTGAAATATTCCTATTTGAACTTCTTTTCTCATTTTAATGGAAGTTCTCTCTTCCAGTAAATTTTGAATAACTGTTTCACCGTTCAAAGCCCTTTTTGCCCCTCTGATTCTTCTTTTTGACCTTTCTTTGCTATATAGAGTTATTTTCTTCCATCCTACCATTTGATGAACTAAAGTTTCCCATGATGATGATCCAGCTAGGACTTTAATTAAGACTTCTTTTGTGTCTTCCCAGGAAGTTTGAGGTTTGCATGAGATTCTGCAGGATAATAGAGACAGGATAATAGGATAATAGAATGTAAAGAATGGTGCCAGGTTTTAATTCTCTAAGCCAATTTAGTAAAACTTCAGAATCAGTCCAGAAAAATACATTAAATTTGAATCCAATAAGGGATTTAATGACTTCTTGGAGAATGGCAACTGCTAGACATGCTGCTGTTAGTTCTAAATGATTTATTTTTACTCTTGGGTCTAATTGATTTCCCTTTTTCTTTTTGGGATTATTCTTTTTGGATTTAAGTGGAACTAGTTTTGATTTTCCTAAGAGGATTGAAGTTTTTGTTTCAGTTTCACTTTTGGATAGGTAATATATTGCTGCTCCTAATGCTGACCCACTAGCATCTGAGAAGACATGCATTTTGCCTTTGATTTTGTTAGGTACTTTTACTAATCTTGGGATGATAAATTTAGATAACATTTCAGTTTCAAGAGCTAAAGATCTCCAAATTTTACAATCTTTGTCAGAAAGTTCTAGATCCCAAGGAGCTTTGGGATTTAATTGGTTTAATTCTTGAAAAGTTAGTTTTAGTTTTGCAGTGAATGGAGCCATGAGTCCTGGAGGATTGTAAAGTCTGGCAATGATTCCTGCTGCAACTTGTTTTGATAATTGTCTCATTTGAGCAAGAATGAAAATGTTTTCAGTGCAAGTAGAGATGGAGTCTGAATCAGTATGGTACATTTAACCAAGAATTTTGAATTTGTTTTGCTCTTTGTTTTCCTCAAATGTTCTTACTTTTGTGAGAATAAAACTTCCATCTTTCAGTAGATCAGTAGTTACGTCTTGTTTAGTTTTAACATCTTCAAGGTTTTTTCCAGTAATCAGAATTTCATCAACGTAGGTGTTTTCTTCAAGTTCAGTTTTAAATTCAGCTAATATTTTCCCTTTGATTTTGGCTTGTCAGTAGAGATACCAAATAGTGGCATTTAGCAGAAAAGGGGCGCAATTTATCCCCCATGGAAGTCATAGAAATCTATAGAATTCATAGTGAAAGGATCCATCAGGTTGCCTAATTGGCCATTGAATAATCAGAAACCACTGGTCTTCTTCAGCTAGTTGAACTTGCACAAAAGCTTTAGATATGTCAGAGACCAAGAAGGGTTCAGCAAATTTGAGTCTGATTAGGATGTTGATTAATCTTGGTAGAATATTTGGCCCAGGATCTAGTATATCATTTGTTGAACATTTTCCTCAATCTGCAGTATTACCAGCAATTACAAATCTAAGTGGAGTACTGGCACTTGCTGGTCTCTCTACACCATGGTGAGAGAGTTCAGTGAATGGTGTTCCTCTAGTTTTAAGTTCATCTAAAGTGGTTTTTGTGATTACTCCAGTATCTTCCCAGTCCTTGATAAATTTTTCATACTCTTCAGCCATTATTCCCCCCCCTGTCTAATAGCTTGATTACTGAGTTTATCTGTTGTTCCCCTGTAGATTTGGTGACCAGCAGTCATAGAAGTTAGAGTTTTTTAGAAGGGGAGCTACTACTCTACCTGTTTCTGATTGAGTAACTCTGCTCAAATATTTGGAAAGTTCTTCCTCATTGGAATTTTTAAATTCTTCCTCTTGCTTTCCAAAGATTTCAAATCTGTCCAATCTTAGGTATCAAGTGATTTCTTCATTAAGTTTGATATCAAGAGGTTTGCTTTCACAGGCTCTTACTGCAAAGACAAGAGATCTATCTGAAGGGTATACAAGTTTAGTATCTGGATTCCAGTTTTGTCTAGGAATGAGACCAGCATTGGTGGATAAAAGTTGAAAGTGCATTGGAGAAACGTATGGCTGAACTCCAGTGAAAAATATGGAAATTAAATCCTTTCCGCCAATAATTAAATTAAAAGGGACATCAGTAGAATTAACTGTACCTTTGTTGGCAAGAAGGTGTCCATAATCTTTCATCCAGGATAAAGTTTGATGATTACTGCCTTCCCAAGGTCTTTCTAGTGGAACTATTAAGGCATTAATGGTGTAGAAGAAATTATGATTGTTGACAGCTTGAATGGTAAAGGTTGAAAAGATCTGAGATCTTATATCTCTATCGTATTTGTTAACCCCTGATATTCTGTATCCAGAAGGATGTTTTTCTTCAATGAGATTTAGTCTGCTGACAGCAACTGAAGTGATTAGATTAATTTGTGCTCCTGAATCTAAAAAAGCAAGTATGGGTTCATGAGATTTGACTTCTAGAAACTCTGCCATTTCCACAAAGGAATTTGGGTAGTTTCCTCTGGTTAAGTTAATTTGGATGTGTTGTTCAGTCTTTAGTCAGGATGATGAGGAAGAGGCTGTCAAATTTCCAGATTTTGTAGTTTGAATGTTCTCCTTAGGAGCAGATTTAATTTCATTGACCTTTTCTATTACCAATTTGGTAAATATTTCATTGAGGTCACTGCTAACTGGAAAGTTTGGGTTTGGAACATACATTGAAGGGGGTGGAACTTGACCTGGGTTTACTGGTTTAAAGAATTTAAAAGTTGATGAGTGATGGTCTTTGTTGCAATGAAAGCATCGGAATTTGCTTCTACAAAAGTAGCTCCTGTGCCCGCTTCTGAGACAGTTCCAACAAAGCTTTCTTTCAGTGATAATTCTTTTCTTTTCCTCCAAGGATTTAGGACATTGAATGGGGGTATGACCTTCTCCGCAATAATGGCAACTAGGAGGGGGAAACTTTCTCATAACAACGTTGTTGTCTTCTTGACAAAAATTTTTTCGTTGTGGGTTTTGATTAAAATTTTGTCTCTGATTAAAGCTACAATTTTGAGTGAAATTTTGGTTTTGGCAAAAGTTTTGAGTTTGGTTGTAGTTTCAACCTTGATTGTAACCTTGATTCTGACTGTAACTTTGATTTTGATTATAATTTTGATTTTGATTGTAGTTTTGATTTTGCTGATAAGTGTTTGTTTGCTGAGGACTGGGAAGATATGGACTTTGAGTGATAGTGTTTTAAATATTGTTTTCTGGTTTGACATTGTTTGTCAGTACTTCTTGTTTTGGTTGTGATAAGTGTTGATGTGTTTGTCTCTGTTTTTGATTTTGCACAGTGAATACTTCCATGGTCAGTTTTGAATGAGTTGTTTTCAGTAGATTTTGTTTCTGCAGCTTTGTTGTATTTTTGAGCTTGCTTTGAATTGATGGAGGTTTTGTAGATTGTAACTAATTTGTCCTTTGGTTTTTTAAGAGCTGCTGTGTTTAACTCTTTCCAATACCAGCGGTAAATTTTTTTGGGATCTGCTTCCCATTCGGATTGAAGAGAAGGAGTGATTTGTCCTTTGAGGATTTCATAAAAGTTTCCTTGATCAAGTTCATATAGTGTACGCTGGGCCATATACAGTAGTGCATGTGAAATATATTTTGCTTGATGACTGTGAGTTTAGCCACGTAATTAACAATTTTGCTCATATATTGAGCTATTGCTTGCTTTGAGTCGTTTACGGGACTTAATTCCTCAATGTTATTGTAAATTTTTTGAGTGATTTGGTTTACATTTCCAAACTTAGTGAACAACATTCTAACAAAGTCAAGATAATCATTCTTGCCTTCTTTTTGGTGAATTCCTTTGATTACTGTTAAGATTTTGTCTTTGAAATGGAGAAGCAGAAGATCTCATCTTTCTGACAGAGAAAATTCCTCAGTAGGAGCCTCATGCATTTTCTTAAATTTATTCCAGACCCTGTCAAAGTTGTTGTCTATTTTGGAATTCATTTTGAAAGTTCAAAAATTTTTCATGACCTTTTGAGTATAATTTGGTATGAATCCTTCCGCATTGGTATTGACACAAATTGATTTTCCTTGTCTGTATCTCTTAACTTGACTTTTGATCTAATTTTTGTCGAGAGGAAACAGTTTGTTAAGAGAATCTTGGTTTTTAGTGATAGGTGATGGTTCAATACTTTGGTTTTCAACATTGTGATCCAAAGAGGATGTTTTGTGAGTGGAGCCAGAAGTATCAGTACTCTTGTTAATGCAAGTGATCATTAATCCTGCTTTGGCTGAGACACTATTTTCCCTTTGAGGGATTGTTTGTATAGATTCTTCAGGGTTGATATTGTTGGTTACCATTTTGGGAGGATCTGGAAATTCAATAGAAAGAACTTGTTTTTGAGTAGGATGAAGAGTTGACCAGTTTTAATTAAGTTTTTGAGGTGGGAGTATAAGATGTTTTGAAGTTCAGCTTCAAGAAGATTTACTGATTCAGTTTCTTCTTGAGTAAGAAATTCAAGATTTGAAGATTCTATAATGGACAGAAATTCAACAAAGATGTTAAGAGTTTCATTAAAATTTTTGATTTGACTTTCAGAGTCCTTTTAAAAATGAGTAATATCTCCCTCATATACTGCTCTAGAAACAACAATTAATTTAGCAATTAGAGCTCCTTTAGGAGTTATAAGTCTGTTAGTAGAAGATCTATGTATAGGAGTGGTTTGCAATTGATTTAAAGTATTTGACCGTTGAGGTCTTGAAATACTTCTTATCGTAGGATTTCTAGGGGTTCTCAACCCTCTAGGTCTTCCCCTTGCCATTGAAAGTTGTTTTTTTAATGACAGGAGAAGGTTGTTAAGGCAGATCCTCCACCAACTTTCTTTGACAATTTAGGTGCCTCAAAGGTTTGAGTGTAAAAAGGGTTTTCTAGAAATTTGAGATTGTACACTTAATGAATTCAAATATGCACTTGTTGGGAGTTTTACGGGATTGGGTATTGCTGGGAAAAAATTCAAGGGATACGAATATACACTTACTCAGATATTTGGAAGGATTTAATATACACTGCAGAATTAATTTGAGGGATTTGAATATACACGCGTTTGGATACTTGAAGGGATTGGATGTACGCTGCTGAATTTCCTTTTTCACACTTTGCACTTTGGAAAAAAGATTTTGAATGTACACTTTTCACTTTTTAGAAGGACAATGGAAAGGGTAAAATATGTATGTATACATATTCACTTGATCTTATACCTTTAGAGTTAGATTTGGAGGGTAAAGAAATTTCTTTGAAAAGTTTTTTTCAAGAAAAAGGAGACGTGAAAACCATGCTCTACCAATTTTTGTTGGGAATAAATCCCAACAAATGAAAGGTTTGAGTAAAATTGAGAAGTTTAGAAAAGAAGTTGGATGAATAAAACACAGAGATTCGGTTGGGCTACGACCAGGGTGCAAAACACCCTATTTTAAAGTTGGTGTAATTCAAACACAACAGAAATTTTCAAAATCTTGGAGTATGTTCTCACACAAAGGTTCAATTCGGACTGTAATAACATAGTCAAGTTTGGAAATCAAGGAAAACAGTCCTTCAAGGAAAAAAAATGGCAATAGGATCTTGGTAATAAAATCCAGCCTTGGAGGCTGCAGAACATCTGTGGGAACCAAGGTCTTCCAAGATTCCCACACAGATATAATGAAAGACAAAATTTGCAGGGGAATTCAGGTTCTCCAAAGCTAGCATATCAAATTTAATATGGTCATTGAAATATTCTCGACACACTGTGAATTGAATTGAAAATTTATGTATCTGACCTCAAAAAGCTTTTGATGGACATGTTGCTGTTTGGCCGCCGATTTGCAGTCATCAGCGCTTGTCGTTTGATGAAGAGCGTGTTTTGTTGACTGTTGAGAAAAAATGCGCATGATTTAAGAATTCAAAATCAAAAAAAAGTTGCATTCAACTATAATCTGCATGCACATAGATATAATGTTGGAAGTCTCACTTTTGTAAACTTGGCAGTTTTCCATCTGAAGATCCTCTTGATTTTGACGAAGTCACCCTGGTTGCAGGCCCAGAACCATCATACTGAAGAAGAATGAATTGATAAATTTATGGTGCAGGCATATATACACATCACTTGTGCAGTGGTACATTGTGGAATGCATTTTATTTTACTTTAGTATCCATATGCAGCTTATTTCTCTGTTTCCCATTCTGAAATGATTGAATGCATTTGAATGAATTCAGGTTGGGTGGGGAAGGGGGTTTGGATGTGGGAATGTTGATTGAACCTTGTGCATGCTGAAAAAGTTGAAAATAAAGCTTTCTGTTTATTCTTTCATTCATAAATTTGGACCTTGCATAAATAAATAATTGGGTTATGTATCTACCAAGAAGGAAATGAGGATTTTCATGCACACACAAAAAAAAACTTCATATTTTCAAACAGAACCAAAATGTTCTACTTCATCCTTGAAAATGGGTGTATGTTACATGGAAGAGCCGTAATTCTTACAAACATGCAACTCTTACCTTTTCCCACAAAAATTTAAAAATACAAGATCAAAAATTTCAGCAATTGATCAATATTTCCCAGATGCATTACAAAGGTACAGTTGAACCTCTCTAAGTTGAATTTCAAGGGACTACAAAAAATTTGACTTGGGAAAGTTGTGAATGATTGAGGTTTGAGTAACAGAACCAAACATTTTTGTCATAGTAAACATAGAAGAATGTCAGAAAATTGTAAATGACGATATTCTGGGCATTAAATGCATCTGAAATGAGCTGAAAAGATGCTGAACTTGGAGGCAAGGACTAAATTTCCCCAATTTATTAATTCCTTTCCTTTCAAAACACATGAAATTATGGCTTTTATTGCTTCTTCATTTCTTTTGTCAAGAAAAAGTATAGCCAAAAGGCCTCTGAAAAATTTGAGTCAGGAAGGTTTGAGAAGAAAAAGCTTTGAGTTGGGGAGGTTTTTAATACACTGTTCCTAATATAAGGGAATTCAACAGGGACTTTGAAAAATTTGACTTAGGGAGGTTCAAGTCATTGAGGTTCAACTGTATTTTAAAATCTTCTTTCACAATGTTTGCCTAGTCTTGACAAGATTTTAAAAATTTTCCAAGCGATAACTTTATGCAATTTCGATGTGCAAAACCATTCCTTCAGCAAAATTCACATTTTGTCAATAAAAATTATTATACAATATATTTGAAATATGGGTTCATGTTCACAGGTGGGGATACATTTTTTTTTAGCTTTCTTTATAGAGAAGAAGGAATATTATACCCTGAAGAGATTCAGTTCTCCACTGAGTCTTTGCTCTCGTTCCCGATTCGGTAATTGGAGTTCCTGAACGTACACCTCATAAAGTTTTTCCAGATCCTCCGGCACAGCACCTCCATTATCTGACAAGTAAAGTAAAAGATGATCAACAGCTTCAAGAAAGTACAGAAACACTTTTCCGTGCCGGTGATTAAATTTCGTGGTGTTGCAATTGAGCGCCGGGAAAACTCGGCGTAGTACAACTGAACTTCTCGGTACATTTAGACATTGTAGAATTGTCAGCGACTGTGTAAAAAAAAGCTATTGTCGAACTCTGAAAATTTCGTCATTCCAGCACCCAAAAATTTCTACGGAATTTCCTAAAGTCTTGAAGCGGCCAAAATTCTCAACTTCATCATGGAGAATTCTGGCACAGGATGTTCAGGGTTACCAAATAGTGCCATATTCCGATCACAAGAATAAGTGCGATGGTTTGAATTGAAAGGTAGGAATGAATTTCTTAATCTAAAACTGTCATTTCACTTGAAAGGGATAGTTTAAGATTTATTTCGATTTTTCCAATTTGCGATGCTTCAACTGCTGTTCAATTTGTTCAATATTTTTTGAAAAACTATCAAAAACCTTACACTTCATGATTTCCATTAAAAATACATTTTAGGCGAGTATGAATATAAATTCTTATACTCAGAAATCCATTGCATTGAGATGCTGTTTTAAATACTTGGAGAATTTCTCAGATCAAAAGCTTAATTAATCTGTAGCCAAATAAATTGCAACTACAATATAAACAGCACTTTGGAGTGTTCCCTAGTTAGCTCATGTTCTGTTCTGCATTTTTACATTCACTGCTCAACAACATCTTACAGCATTTCTCTGTTATCCAGAAATTCCTTTCTAAATCATTCTTTCTTTGTTTGTTTGCTGCACAACAAGGTATGTTGACACCAATCCTATAGTTGGTTGCTGTATGCCTGATGCTGACCTTGATTCCTCAAGTCTATAAATACATGTCTATTTCATGTTGAAGAGAGCAGACAGTAACCAGACTTTGCCACAAAACCTGCCCAAGTGGGGAAACTGGTGAACACTGGGGATATATCTGTAATTCTATGTGTTGGTGAAACTTGCAGCTTTCTAACTTGCTGCACACCCAACCTGCTGCAAGCAGTTGAACTTGCCGCTGCCACAACTTGCCGCAGTGTTAACTTGCCGCTGTCACAACCTGCTGCAGCATTAACTTGCCACTGTGATAAGTCCCCACAGGTGGAAGTTGCCACTGCATCAACTCACCACTGGAATGACTTGCTGCTATCACAATTTTCCAAATGAATTGCAGCCACTTGCCATTTCATTGTCTAAAATTTCAGGAAAAAGGAATTACCACATTCTTCCACTTCTTAACTAGGCATTCTGCTGTTTGACATTTTTTAGAATATATAGAGGGGGTTCAATGAATTCCTTCATCCTGAACTAGTACTATTGGTGGCGAAATGATGTGCATTTTATTTTTGATGGTGAGGTTTTTTTCCATATTATTGTATTGTACATTTTTTTCAATTGAAAACATGTTCTGCTGTGAATTAAGTTTTAAAAAGTTTTAGGACTGTCTGAATTAATCTTCAAGTACAGCATGTTGAAAGAGTGGCAACTTATAACTACTGCAAGTTGTGACTGCAGTGAGAAATGATTGCGGTAACTTGTTACAGTGGCAACTTGTGACTGCGGTCACTTCAGGCTGAGGTCAGATGCAGCAGCAGCAAGTTAGGATGTGGCAAGTTGAAGTGCGGCAAGTTCAACTGCAGCAAATTTCACCTGCACACCCAAGTTCTTCACTTCCACATGTATAACCCTAATGTGCACCAATTGTGTTTTCACGCTAGGGTTACTCAGGGTCACATTTGTAAAGAAATAAGTTACATTAAGGTCACAGTTGGGTCATTTGTGTGATACTCCTGTTATGTCACATTTGTGCACCAAATGTAGCCCTGGAATGGTAGCAAAATTTCATCTACATAGGTGCATGCTTGTAACCCCAGAATAGCACATGTACATCAGTTGTGACCCCCAGTGTGCACCAGTTGTAGGGTCAAACAAAGATTAGCTCCTCACTCAGGTTGCTGTTGCTCTGCTCAGCAATACACATTCTCCATTTGGTGAAAGATTGAATAAAGCGCTTGATATACAAAACCGTATTTGGAGTATTCTTTGTACTCTTTAAAAGTTTGCAGAAAATTATTTGAATCTCTGACCTCAAGTTGAATATTGATGGAATTATTTCAAGAGGCAAATCAAATTTCAAGACCATCAACAATTTGAAACAGTAGAATTTAATCTGCACCAATATATTGAGACATCAACTCATGATTTTTTTCTATGTGGGTTCTGAAACTAAATTTTTGAAGCAGAAAATTTGTTGAATAGGCAATCCTTTTTGTTGTGGAGATTTGAAGGTAAGTTGCAGTTAGGAAATAAAATGTACAACAAATTTGGTTGGGCTGCAACTGGAGTGCTTGGAGACACCCTATTCTAAGATGGTATATTTTCTTTGATTTGCAAATGGTTGATGATTTCGAAAATTTGCCAAGTTCCCAAGATCTGCTTGGTTCAAAGGTTTGGAAGATAGTGACGTTTTTGCATGTACTTTGGAAATAGGAAAAAAGGGTTACTTTGTGGACATTTCCACTGAGATTTTTGCTTAGATTGCAGTTTCTGCTTTTTAGGTTGGGGTACTATTTCTTATTCTAGAGTTTCAGAGATTTGCAAAATTCAAGGACCAAAGGTCCATTTAAGTTTGTTGTGAGAGTGGGGGTGAAACTTGATTCTCAAAGAAACAACCCAGGACAAGTTTTGGCAATTGTCAAAACTTGTCCTTTTTATGGCTCTGTTCTTTTAAGTCACCATTTTGGACTTTTCCTTTGAGGATTAATTTCCTTGAGAAGCTGACATGAGAAATGACTTGCTCTTTAGTTCAAAATGAGAGATTAAATTTGCTGCGCATGACTCTGTTTTTAGGGGGAACTCACAGAAATTTGTGACAATTGCAACTTAATTGGAACTGTACATGTAATGTAGTGTCTATATTTTTAATGATTGGATGGATGGAAATATGAACATCAGGGATTATTTTCACTTTCGGGCGGATCTCAGTCATCATCCCTGGCGCTCAATTGTCCCAGCTCTCATCTGAATTTGGCACCACTGTCTGATGGCCCTCATATTTGCCACACAAGACATATTTGATGCAGCTCAGTCAAACTCACCGCTGATCAATTGTCGTTGGCGAGTGATGATTTGGTCGCACAAATTCCGCTGCATCTCGTGTCTCACCAGCAACAAATCCCGTCTTCTCAGCTGATGTTCTCTCAATAAAGCGTCTCTCTGCAGCTCAGTTCTTTCGATTTCCAACTCATGCACCCTCAGCAACAACATGTACACTTCTCGTTGCTCCTGGGTGTTTATTTGCTGCGGTAATTCCTGGAAAGAAAACAAGCAAGATGCCCCATACGTTAATTGTACAACTGAAAAATCTTTCATCATTAAATTGACGTCTGACTGACGAAGATAGTTGACAAAAAAATATCCGCATGGAAATCCCAAAATGTTCATTCATTTTCTCCAAAAAAGATGATGATGCAAAGCAAACGAATCTAGAGGCAAAATTGGGCCAGATGAGAAGATAAATTTTTTTTAATCTGAAAAATAATCGAGCTAAAGTAGCGTGATATGATTCAGAAATTTCCTTCGAATGCCAGAGAAAACGGCGGAATTCCCCGGATATTATGAAAATTTTAACTTTGCTCATTTTTGTACCTCTTCTAAAACTTTGGCCTTGTGCCGACATTCGTCCAGCTGTTTCTCAATGTCGGCTTTCATGTCGTCATAACGGGTTTGTTCCCGAATGATAAAAGTGAGCTCATCCATGGCTTGAGCCACGTCCTCAGGATCATCATCTTCGTCCGTGTCTGGTTCTAAAATCCAAAATAAATGGAATAAAAGTCCGTCAATTACAAAAATTACCCTTGCAACGTAATCTAGGTACAATAAAAATACCTGAAGTCTCAAAAAGGATAACTAGAAAAAAAAATCGCTATATACATATAGCAGTGTAAATGTAATGAATTCATATATTGACACAAGAACTTGATGGAAAATCTGCAATGTTTACAATGACACAGCTGTTGGTCAACAAAGCTTCTGTATTCAACTGTCAAAATGTCTTTGACAGTTCAAATAATGGAATTGAACATTTACATGCATGAGCTAAAACAGGTGGTAAATCTTAACGTTTTCCAAAAAATGTTAATGAAAATACTGTCCACAATTTGAAGCATTTGTGATGGCAGTGATAAGAAATTTATTTTTTGCAGAATGTTTCAGCAAAACTTTGTTACTGCCCTTTATTCATGCAAATTTTCTTATGATTATTTTTATTTGACCAGATTTCTCTTTTTCCTATACAAGCTAGGGGTGCCCAGCCAGACCCAGGCATTGGACAAATTTTAGTTTGGAAAACTTCATTGATGCATTACAGAAATTAATGCGTGGAAGAGGGGGTGCCAAGGTGCAACTTTTCATCAAGATACAAATTATGTGGAGAACTTTGAACAAATTGTATGATTAAAGTTATTTAAATGGTGAAGGACCACAGGTAATCTTGTACTTGTGGGCAATGTGCCAGTTGTTGCAGAATCACATGAGATGGTCATCCATAATTCTGAAATGTCCTATCACATGTTTAGAATATTCTAAAAAAGGTTGTGCATTACTTCAACATACTTTCACATGGATAGCAACCAAGTTGCTCAACAATATCTGGTCACCAGTTGTTGACCTTTTGACTGGCCTGGTTCCATTTATGTTATGCATGGTCATGTACCTTTTACTTTTGGGTACTGAATTTGGAATCTATCAAGGAGTATCTGAACACATCTTCCTCATTTATTGCAGGTCTGCTTGTCTTTGATTCAGATAGTTGAACACAAAATATAAAACCCATTCTTATATGAAAAGATAAGTGTCTTATTTCTCATCACCCCAGCCAAAAGAAAGAATCAATTCTCAATTTTTGTTGTCCTGACAGAATTTCAGAATTATCTTTGCAAAGAAGACGTTCAATGCATTTGTAATTATTTTGATTTATTTCTGACACCTAAAGGATAACAAGATATTAATTTTGTAGTTGTGAGAATCTACTTAATTTTTTTGCTGTACAGTGGCCCCCGCCTAACAGACCTCTCTTGTAAGGGATTTTTGCCAAAAAGAGCAGCTCTGCAGGCAGTTTTTCCTCCCACCCAACAGACAAAATCAGCCAAACAGACTTTTGTTGGTTTAAAATTAGTGTTGAGAATTAAAAGCTTTAATTTTTTCTACAATTGAATTTGTCTAAAGGACTTTTTGTCTAGCAGACTTTTCCAGCATTGAACAATCTAGGTTTGTTAGACAGGGATTGACTCTATTTATTCCCAGGGATTGTGAGATTGAAAGTTTGCAAAATTATCACCATCCATGAGATCATCCGGGGCCGGGGAATTCTGTCCGCAGTTTTCTCGAAGTTTGTCCAGTTTTGCCAATAAATTTTTCGGTTTTCTGCCTCGAAGTGCTAGATCAGCTTCGTATTCTTTGACAACCAGTTCTTGTCGCTCGTATTCCATGGCCAGAGCCAACATACTGTTCTCCACGTCCAACAATTCGTGTCTGGCGGGATTCGCAAGCAAAATAACAATCAACAACTCCTAGTCCTCATTCATACAAAGCATAAGATAAAAACGAAATTTTGTTGTGAAATGTTTTTTTTTGTGAGCAGTACAGTATTGTCTTGAGAAGAGATCACCTTGGCTATACTCTAAAACGCGTTTCTTTTTTAATACAAAATCAATTGCAGTTGAACCTTGCTAAGTCAAGCTTCCCTAAGTCAAATTCAGTGAGACCCCCACATGCGGATGCCTTGACCTGCAGACAATTTGACATAGGGACACTTATTTTCCCAGAAAAAATCAATAAATAAGGCCTAACCTGAGGACACTGACTCAACATAGGGAAATTTTGTTATAAATTTGCAAATACATTTCAGGTCAAATTACAAGAAACAGATATTTCCAACCCTAAAATTGATGGAAGAAAAGTGCTTTGGCATTTCTCTCACCAAATTACCATCCATTTAGGTAATTAAAAAATTATTGCCAACATAGAGGGACTTCTACTTTTTTTTTTTTTAACTTGAATGTTATTTTTGTAGATGCCAAAATTTCAGTGTACAGTACAGAGATGCACTATTCAATGCTCCGAATGTTCTTATTGTGTTGAAAATGTATTCACTAATTCAAATTCCAGTTGCAAACAATTTTTTTTCAGGGAATTCTGAAGAATATTTCTTCCATAAAACACCCATTAAAATTTATTTAATGTAAGTCTATGGGAAAACCAGACTCAACTTAGGGACATTTTGACTTGGGGACACTCTTGATGCACCAATTATGTCCGCATCTTGGGTTCTCACTGTACCTCCATAACTCAAATTTTTTCAAGTCCCTGTCTGGATTCCCTTAGAAGAAATGCATTAAAAACCTCCCTAACTCAAAGTATTTTTCTCTCAAACCTCTGTATGTTAAATTTTTGAGGCCTTTCTGTTATTATTTCTGTGAAATATGAAAGGAGAAAATCAATGAAACAAATGATGTTATGCATCTTGAAATGAAGGGAAAGACTAATTGAACAAATAAATCCCTGCATCCAAGTTCATCAAGCTGTAAACTCCTTGAGAAGCAAGTTTAGGACAAGAATATTTTCATCTAAAATGTCCCATAAGTTTTTTTTTAACTTTTCCTCACAGCAGAAATGTTTGTTCCCTTTACTTAAAATCTAAAAAATTAGAACCTGCCTAAGTTAACTTTTTTTCCTAGTCCCTAGAAATTCAACTTAGAGAGTTTCAACTGGCTTCTTTAGTTTTTACTTGAATTCTGGCATGAGTAACCAAAAAAATTAGAAGCAAGAGCATCAGCTATGCAGCATAAAGTTGCTCTTTTGCATTTTTAAACACTGGGATGATCAAAGAATGATTAAAATAGTGAAAGTTAGGTTTAACAAATGAGATTACATTTTAAAATGTCTTTTTGAAATTGTGGGAAATGACCAACTGATGAATATAAATATTTTGAACACCAGATACAAGATGTGAAATTTCAGTTTCTGAATTACATGTGGGAATCTCCTAGCTCTGATCAAACCACAAAAACATTTGAGAACATTTATTATAATTCATAGTAATTCTGGTTAAGGAAAAAAAAACGTCCGTGCTCATCAATTTAATCTTCATTATACCAACTTGAGATCCATTTGCTTTTTGAAGGTTTGAACCAGGTCATCTTGCAAAGCTTTGAGCCTAGCAAGAGCCTCTTGTTCTGCCTTGCGCCTGGCTTCTTCTTCTGGACTGAGTTTCCTTTGTGGTCCTCCCAAGGGATTGGATTTGCTTCCTTTTTTTCCAACCAATTCATCCCCATCGTCGTCTATTTTCGTCTTCAATCTGAAATTGTTAATTTTCATGACAACATATTACCAGAAAAAAATTGGCATTTCTTTTTTTCTCTTGCCATCTGTAGAGGAATGGCATTGTGATTTTATTGATCAAGTTTCCACATGCCCCTTCTGGGGTGAAGCTGGGATATACAGTGAGACCCCCCACATGTGGAAAATGTGACATATGGACATTTCTTTTTTGAGAAAAAAACATTAAAAAGGCCCATCATATGGACACTGACTGGACATGCAGACATTGCATTATAAAATTGCCAATGAATATAAGAAAAAAATGCTTTTAATAGGCTTAATTGCAAGAAACAGATACTTCCAACCATGAGATTTATGCAAGAAAATTTACTTGGTATTTCTCCCATCATTTTTTTCAAGTCACATCCATTCAGCTAATCAAAATAAAATTTCCCATAGCATAGAGGGACTTCCTCATCTTGTTGTGACTTGATTGTTATTTTTACAGATCCCAAAATTTCAATTTCCATACCAAGGTACACTATTCAATGCTCCAAATGTTCTTATTGAGTTGAAAAGATATTCACTGAATCAAATTCAAGCGGCAAAGAATTTTTCTCATGGAATTTTGAAGAATATTTCTTCCATAAAACACAAATTAAAATTATTTAGTGTAAATATATGGGGAAACAAGACTCTTCTTAGGGACATTTTGACTGAGGGACACTCTTGATGCACCAATTACATCCGCATCTGGGGGTCTCACTGTATTTGCAACAATTTGCACCTGAGAATACAAACATTTTGAAAACGCTGGACTCATCAGCAGAGCCAAAGCTAAGGGAGAAGTCCAAGATTTTTTCAATTGCAAAGAAAATGCTTGATAAAAGAAATTAAAGATGCCTTGCCAATGATAAATTTTTTGTACATTCATACAGTTGGACCCACATTTGTGCAGCCTGATTTTGGCGGTTTAACAGGGGTGGCAAGCACCTTCCCCCTAAATTGGTGGGAGAACCAAGAACAATTTCAGATTTTTTTTTATTTTTCAAAGTAAAATGAAAAGTTTCATAAGAAAACCTTTGGGCTTTCTTTTGAAACTTCCCAATATAACTGGACAAATTAGTAATCTGTGGTTACAACACCTTGGTGTCTTCCTTTCCTGGAAACAAATGGAAAACACCAGGGGTTTCCTCCAAAGTATTGGCAGTTTATGGAGGGATGAACTAAGGACAGAAACCTGTTTTGGGTGGGGGGGGGGGGGGGGGCAAAAACCTTGGCATGGGGGCAGTTGGCAACCTATTGAAGTATTGTCANATCTGAAATTGTTCTTGGTTCTCCCACCAATTTAGGGGGAAGGTGCTTGCCACCCCTGTTAAACCGCCAAAATCAGGCTGCACAAATGTGGGTCCAACTGTATGAATGGACAAAATAGTGGTGGTTTATTGGAGGGCAGTTTAATGGGGCTTGACTGTACAGTATTAGTTTTCTTCCAAACAATCTGCTGCTAGATTTTATCAAAACTGCACCCAAAACATATTGATGTTCAGTTTATGAATTTTTACATCGAAAACATTTCGAAATATACCTCCTATTGGCCTATATATTTTTTTTTTAAAAATCAGATTAGGTTGCTTGAAGATATGCTTGGATCAAAACCTGAAATTTCTTAAAAGGTGGTTTCACATGACCAGCATTGTAATCCTTAAAAAACCACATAAATGAGGAAAACGGGAGCACATGAAACAAAACCAGAAACAATGAGCAGAATTCATATAAAAGTATTGGTAGAAGAAAACAGACATCGGTGTGCTTCCTTGTAAGAGGTGAAAAAAAAATTCGTAGAAGGACGATTCGTCCTTGGAAAGCTTCAACACACCTTTGTATTTCTCCCTTGAGATCGTTGATGATTTCCTGGTACTGAGTCACATGATATTTCACGTCAACCACATTCTTCTTCAACTGTAAGAAAATAATACGTTTTAATCGCGGGGTTTTTTCGCCAGCGGCATTAATTGAATTCAGAGGAAATTGGTGAAAGTTGATAATACATATATATAATGTGAATCTTCACTTCGGATAAGATGAAATATACGCTTCAATCTCGATTTTAATCCACTGATATTGTTTGAATAAAATTGTTATTGCTAAAAAGTATTTCTCCCCGTTTCCGTTTCTCCATTTATGTATAATTTTTAGTACAGTTGAAATCCCCTTATAACAAACTCCGTTGCGCTTCAAATTATTCATCCTAGTAAAATGTGTAAAAGGTTCCAGAATACAAGAAATGAAATCATCAGACAACAGCTATTTTATTTTTTCATTATTTTTTTCATATCATTTCCGGCAATTCTAAGAATTTATGGATTCTATAGTCTCACATTTTCATCCTGTTTTTTTGGGGAAATGAGGACCAGTGATTTAGAAAACTGTGGTACTGTATGCAATACAGTGAGACCCCCAGATGTGGACATAATTGGTGCATCGAGAGTGTCCCTAAGTTGAAGTGTCCATAAGTTGAGTCTCATATTCCCATTTACTTAAATCATATACTTTTTATTAGTGTTTTATGGAAGAAATATTCTTCAGAATTCCATGAAGAAATGTTTTTCACATGAATTTGATTCAGTGAATATCTTTTCAACTCAATAAGAACATTTGGAACATTGAATAGTGTACCTCTGTACAGTAAATTGAAATGTTTTCATTTGTAAAAATAACGTTCAAGTCACAAAGAGAGATGGAAGTCCCTTAATACTATAGTTAATTTTTATTTAAATTGGCTGAATGGATGGGCAAATGATATGAGAAATACCAACGAACTTTTCTTGCATGGATTTTAGGGTTGGAAATATCTGTTTCTTGCAATCAAACCTAATAAAAGTTAATTTTCATGAAATTTATCGGCAATTTCATCAAGCAATGTCTGCATGTCCAGTCAGTGTCCACATGAAGGCATTTTTTATTGAAAAATAAATGTTGCTATGTCAAATTGTCTTTATGTTGAGGTGTCCACATGTGGGGAGTCTCACTGCATATTATATACTGAAAATATAATTATAAAGGATAAGGTCTTGGGTGTGAATGAAATTGAACATGATTTGATCACAAGCTACCAGTTGCAAAAAAAAAGAAAGGGGAAAACAGCTGCAATTTTGGCAGCAAACATTATACATATGACTTCTAACCTTGTTGCTGATATTTTTGGCTCTGTCAGCATAAACCAGGGTGTTGAAGGATTCTTCTCGCTGGACAGCAGATGGCGCTATGTGCGCAATCATGACAGTTTTGCAATTCCCCGACAGGGCGTCTTTCAACAGCCTTGTCAATTTCGAGTCCCTGAAGTTGACATATTTGGCGTCGCCTTTTGCCAAGGCATTGATGCAATTTGCCAATGCTAGCAGCGATCTGTTGATGTGTGCTCCCTCGTTCAGCCTCTGACCTCGATTCTAAATTCCATAGGAAAATTAAAATTAAATAAGAAAATATACTTGATGTAACATTTGAATTATTTCATGGTCTCTGTGAAGCCAAGTTTCCAAATCTTATTTCTAATCTCAATTTCCTTCTCCTAAATTCTTCACAAAAAAAAAAGAAATGCACTTCTGTTCACCTACAATATGAGGTATATAGCGTAAATTGATTGTTTTTCTGTTTTGATCACACTGAAGAAATTGCCAATTACAGTAGTACTTCATTTTTTTCATTTATTTTCACACAAAAACTAGTAAACCACACTTCACAAAAGTCTTGAAACTTTTTCAAGTACAATTGGACCTATTCTGGCAAGTTCAAACCTTGTCAAGTCAAAAACCTCCCCCTGTCAATTTTTTGCTCTGTCCATGTCTGCATTTCCTTACTATAAAAGTTTAATAGGGACCTCAGTAACTAAAAGACTGTCTCTTGAAACCTTTGAATTTCTGGAGAACGTATAAAGGATTCACTCTGGAGACACATTAATTCAGCATCCTGTCAACACATTTATCCAACAGTTCAAGCACAGGAAACCCACTGGTGAATATAGTGTTGGTGTCCAAAAATTGCATGCAAAGTACATATCTGATTCAACTTCATTCAACTCTCAAAGGTGTCTAAGTTGTGTAACTCCTGTAGCATAAATACATTAGTTTGTGCATCACCAGAGCACCTTCTCTTCTTATGTCCAGCATTTCATATGGATAGAAATTAGCTTGAGAAAGATTTAAAAGTACTGAAATTCAATAAAGAGACACGTTCTGAAATCTTAAAGGATCAAGATAAACTGTTGGTTTTATATGATTTCTCATCAAAGATTCTCTCTAAATTGTTCATTCAACTAAATCTCATACAGAAGCAAGCTGAAGACCTTGTGCTTTAGATAAACTTATACTGCTCATTTATTTTCAATGTCAGGAAATGGGTGGCTGTATGCAAACATGTCAGATGTCCACAGCTTTATTTTGTGGAGTGTGTTATTTTTTTATTTTTGTCATCAATTTGTGCTTTGTTTCCTGCTGGGCTTGTGTCTATTTGGGATTTGAGTTTGAATTGAGATATTTGTATCTGTGGAAGGCATGTACATGTTCACTGCTGTGCTCATATAGAAGTGATGCCTGCTGGACAGGGTGAGNTGTGAACGCTGAAAAGCGGCAAATAAAGTGTTCTGTTCATTCATTCATTCATATCTGATTTCATGTTAGTATGATGTTCTTTTTGAACAAGTTCTAAAGGTTCATGTAGTTGACACAAACCAGGTGCATTCAAATTGGTCATGTACCAGGAAGATGACAAGAATTGGGATGCACATGCTTTTCAATACATTGGCATGCATAAAAAAACAAAAGAAGGTATTCAGGTGTTGTTCCTCAATCCTGCAGAAGGGACATGTACATGAGGACACAGAATGGGACAGGTCAACATTGTGTCCAAATGAAATGTGAAGGAACTGCATGCCTGCATCACAAAAGGTTGCATCAAGTTTGTTTCCCACATGAAAATGCTGTTGAAATGTGTTATTGTACTGTAACACCAAAAAGTTTCATTATAACTTTCAATTCTGCCAAAAAATATTAAAAGAAGTGCCAAAAATAAAAATTAAAGGGCCACAAAACCCAATGATCAGTTATGCCTTTTCTGTAAATGTTTGGCAGAATTCAAAGTGAATGCAACTTTTGGTACAACAATTATACCACTCACCCTGTCCAGCAGGCATCACTTCTATATGAGCACAGCAGTGAACATGTACATGCCTTCCACAGATACAAATATCTCAATTCAAACTCAAATCCCAAATAGACACAAGCCCAGCATGTTCTTCAAAATCCTTTGTCCTCTGGGAATGGGTCTGTTTTGGGGTCACTTTTCAGGGTAATAATAGTCACCATTTTTGACTCATCCATAAAACCTCAAAAAGGACATGTACTTGACTCATTTTTGGATGCAGAATTGATTTTCTTGGGAGACATGGAAAAACCCCAATTTAACCTCTTTGTAACACTTCACTTATTCACACACACAAAATTATTTTTCCTCTAACTTGAAGAATATGTCCCAATGTCTATTCTTGTGTGGTTTCCCTCTGAGCTTGTGACTTGAATACCGTACATTCGACTGTAATTCACTGAAATCAGGTGTGCTCTTCAATTTCAGGTGTGTTCTTTGATAAACAAAAGGGTAGAAACCGCTGTTGTGGGAATATTTGGAGAAAAAAAAATCAAGGAAACCATGCATTATTCCGGGATGTAATTTCCAACTAAAATAATGCATTATTCACCTTGGTTTGCGAGGCTCGTTCGGATCCGGCCAAGTCGATCATGAAAAGCCGACCTGCTTTCACTTTCCCCTTGACATCTTTCAATTTTGACCTGCGATGGACGTTGACCTGCAACAGGGCGTGGGACCGAGACGAGGTCGCATTCGCAGCAGTGGCTTCCACAGTGCGGTTCTTGTTGCCCTTTTGCAACATATTCATCACCTGATTCGAATCGATATGACCAATAAGAAAGAAATACGAACAGTCTTCTCACTCTTTTAAAACAGCCACAGCAACGTTTTTTTTTCAGCTAAAAGGTTGTGGTGCTTTGGTTAATGAACATATAACCCCTTCCAGCAGTACTTTGGGGGTCAATATACAGTGAGACCTGCAGGAGATGCCATTGTAATAGGTTCATCAAGAGTGTCCCTAAATTGAAATGTCCCCAAGTCAAGTCCCATTTTCCCTTAGACTTAAATTATTTAATTTTTAAGCGGTGTTTTATGGACAAAATACTCACCATAATTCCATGAAAATAAAAATTGTCTCTGGATTGAAACTGATTCAATCAATATATTTGAACACAATATGGACACTTTGGGAATTCAATACTAATACCATTGTACAGTACATAGAAATGTTGGCATTCTCTGTAAAAATAATATTCAAGTGAAAAAGAGAAAAGGAAGTCCCTCTATACTGGAGGTAATTGTTTAAATTAGCTAAATGGATGGGAAATTGGTGAGGCAAATGCCCAAGAAATGTTCATAAATCAATTTTAGGGTTGGAAATATCTGTGTCTTGTAATTTGGCCTGAAATGCATTTGCAGTTTTATCACAAAATGTCCGAATGTTGAGTCAATGTCCTCATGTTGGGCCTTTTTTTTATTAATTTTTCATGAGAAAATAAGTGTCCCTATGTCAAATTGTCCACATGTCAAGGTGTCCACGTGGAAGGGTCTCACTGCATTATCTGGAAAACTTATCAACCAAGACATTTGCAAAGCTAGATTGAAATGATTAGCTCATTGTTCACGCTTCCATGAAAGATCCCACATTCACCAAACCGAAAAAAAAATTAGCAATGAGACTGAAATGAAGGAGACAATCCCATTGCAAAGAAGTAATTTTTGAACTCAGCATATGCAAATGCCTGTATCCTGATGGAGCTCTATACAGTACTACTGTAATGCAAAGTCCTGTGAAATCTGTGCCAGATTGTCTTGAGATTTTTTCCATTAAGGCACAAACTAATTACTGTTAACAATAATCATATTCATAAGGTAGATGTTCATTAAAGAACAGGGAATAGACTAGGCAAAAGAAAATGATGGCCATATAATGCAAAATATACAGAGAGACCCCCACATGTGGACAATTTGGCATACGGACACTCAGTTTCCCATACAAAATTGATAAAAAAAAGGCCAAACATTCCAACACTGACTCAACATATGGACATTGCGTGATAAAATTGCAAATTAGATTCAAGCCAAATTAAAAGACACACATATTTCCAACCCTAAAATTGATGTGAGAAAAGTTCTTTGGCATTTTCCTCAACAATTTACCATCCATTTAGCTAATTTAAAAAAATTGTCAAGCATGGAGGGACTTCCTTCTCTCTTTTTCACTTGAATGTTATTTTTACAGAGAATGCTAGCATTGTACTACAGTATTCAATGCTCAAAATGTCCATATTGTGTTGAAAGATATTGATTAAATCAATTTCAATTGGGGAACAGATTTTTTCATGGAATTCTGATAAGTATTTTGTCCATAAAACAGCAATTCAAAATTATACAATGTAAGTCTAAGGAAAAATGAGACTCAACTTAGGGACATTTCGACCTAGGATGGGAAAATAATGGGAGAAATACCAAAGAATTCTTCTTACATAGATCTTAGGGTTGAAAATATCTGTTTCTTGCAATTAAGCCTAACAAAAGTCAATTTTCCTGAAATTTATTGGCAATTGCATCATGCAATGTCCTCATGTTGAGTCTGTGTCGGTGCATTGGGCCTTTTTCATGCCTTTTTCTATTGAAAAATAAATCCCCCTATGTCAAAATTGTCCACATGTGGGGGTCTCACTTGAGATATTTTTTTTTTTACAAATGGTGACTCCTTCTTTGCCGATGAATTTTTCTCAAAAAGTTGTCACCAAAAATGTATAATACTCACCATGTCGGTGTTGGTTATTTTAACTTCCAGAAGCCCCGCGACTTTGATTTCGTTGGTTCTTGCGTCTTCTCGCAAATCCAAATGCCCTGTTCCAGGTCGCAGCAAATCTCTGATATTTTCGTTGTATACTTCCAGGTAAGACATTGTAACCTGAATTGTACCAGCAATTTAAAAACCATGTACCTTTGTCCGAAACATGTGTTGATTTTTAAAATCTTGGTAATTGCTATCGAAAACAATTCGTTCGTCTCGTGAAATATCGTCCTAGTTCTCAGAAATGCAAACACCAGCATTTTCTTGGAATAAGCGAGATTTTTTAACGTTATTATTTCATTATCAGGGTGGGTTAATTTCGCACAACTAGTTTATGACTCATTTTAAACCTACGGGATCTTCGGAAGACGAATTGAGTCGAACATTTGAAAGCACGTATTCTTGTACGATTTCAAGTTCACAGGTTGAAAAAAATCCTGATTTGGAATACTGGAAATTTGCAAGGACTTTCAGCAGGAATCTCAGCTATGAATCAGCTGACTTATTCTCAAGGATTCCAAAAAAAAAAATTACAGGAAATGGTGTCTCTAATTCTGAGACAAATTTTCACCCATGAGCTGAAGAAAAACTTACAAGTATTGGAATTCAATGAAGAGAACTCTTTCTGAAATCATAGAGGATCAAGATAAACTGTTGGTCTTACATGATTTCTCATCAAAGATTCTCTCCAAATTATTCATTCAACTAAACCTTATCTGGGAACAGGCTGAAGACCTTGTGCTTTAACTCTTGGACAGTGAAGGGTTCTTTCTCAGTGCACAGTGGAGTTGGTATTTTTCTGGGGGGGGGGGGGGCAGCACATTTCAGTTTGACCCAAGGTTACTGAAATGTGCCCAGGTTGAGGAGGCCAAAGTTGGAAAAAATCTCAGAGGTGAATTTTCTTTTGTTTTCAAGATTTTCCCATGCACATCCTTTGCCAGGAATCCATTTGTTGCCCAGTGCTGAGGGCTTTATTATTATTATTTTCATTGAACATTTTCTGCAGGATTATAAAAAACCTTGAACTTTTTCCCAACTCAGGCATTTGTACAAAAGGAGGTTTTTTTCATTCCAAATGCACAGTGGCACAAAATTTTGCAAAAATATCCAAATTTGGCCACACAACGGTTAAACTGGGCTCAGCAACTGCTGCAATTACAATAATTTTGGCTTATGCTGCAATTCTTGTTACTGATATTTTGTCTTTAATGTCAGGGAAAGAAGGGGGATTATGCATACACTTCAGTTGTGCAGTTGTACAACCTGGAATGTATTTTCTTTTAATTTGGTATCCTTATACAGCTTTTTTCTCTGTTTTCCATTAAGTGATTGAATGCATTTACATGGATTTGGGTGGTGTGGGGAGGGGGTTTGGATGTGCAAATGTTGATTGAACTTTGTGAATGCTGAAAAGCAGAAAATAAAGCTTTCTGTTCATTCATTCCAATTTTCATTCATTATACAGGTGAAACTTGCTAAGTCAAACCTATCTAAGTCAAATACCTTCCTGACTCAAATTTTTTTCAAGTCCCTGTCTGGATTCCCATAGAAACAATTTATTAAAAACCTCACAAACTCAAAATAGTTTTTTCTAAAATCTCTGCAAGTTGAGTTTTCTGATGCCTTTTGGTTATGATTTTCTTGAAATATGAAAGAGAAAATCAACAAAACAAATCATTCTATGCCTTTTGAAATAAAGTGAAGGACTAATTGAGCAAACAAACCCCTGCCTTACAAGTTCAGCAAGCTGTAAACTCATTAAGAAGCAAGTTTAGGCCCAGAATATCCTCATCTACAATTTCCCATTTTCCTTGCAGCAAAAATATTCATTTCCTTCACCCCAAATCTCAAAAGGTCTAAACCTCCCAAAGTCAAATTTTTTCTGGTCCCTAGAAATTCGACTTGGAGAGATTCAACTGTAGTTTTTATGCACTAAGATGAAAGATTAGCGTCTCTTCTAATCAATTTTGTTAATGGTCATGGTGTAATCAAATTTCATGCCAAATCTCACTCCCGAAACTCACATCGAATTGGTCCTCTTCGGCGGCCTCGTGCATTCGTTGAAAAAGATCATTCAAAGCCCGAACCATGATTCCGGGGTTCGAATTGTAACCCACCATCGTGTGGGTTTTCCCTGCACCCGTGGGCCCATATGCAAAAATTGTGGCGTGATAACCACCCAAGACGAAGTCGAGGATGTCTTTTGTCGTCTTGTTATAGACTTCGTCCTGAAAAAAAATAAATAAAAAATTCGGGAATCCAATTGCTATTCAAATTTTTTATTTGTGCCGCTGCAAATTTCTTCAGTTAATAATATGCGGCAAAAATATTTTCTCCAGACATCATATCGGGAATTTCAAGTCCGGGATAATTTTTGCCTGAGATTAGAATGATTTAAAAAAATTCTGATATAAAAATGAAGAGAAAATGTCAACACACACCTGGTCAATGAACTCGTCAAAAGCCATGTCGAACATGAATTGTTTTTCCTGTTGTCGTTTTTGTCGCAGTGGGTCATTCCGATCTGGTTCGGGTTCATGTAGAACCACCATCTGAACCCAAAAAACCAAAAACAGTGTGCAATTTTTGAAGACAGAGGACAAGCCCGTTTTTGGTTTGTTTTAACTGTCATCCAATATTCTAAAATAATATTTCCTCTCTGGAAATATTTCACTATTAACAGTAAAATGGAATGCTTGAAAGAATTGGTGAAAAAATTAAATGGCTGAGCCATTTATTAGACCAAATCTCCTCTCAAATTACAGGAGAAATTTTTCCCAGGTATCTTTTTGAAAATTGTCAGATTAATTTCCAAAATCCTGTTTTGCCCATATATTCTCTCAGGGATGTGACTGCCATCAAAATTATATCGTAGGAATCATTTCCACATCTAGAAATGAATCCACCTATTATTAAGTCCACCTAAGAAATACTCATCCATATTTTATACAAATCCCAGACATACTCAAAGAAAAATCAGAATCTTATGGATTATTGTGGTGTGCATTCTCAGAGAAACTTGGTCTTGTGTATTTTGGAAGTCTCTCCCTAAAAGAAATCCATCTATCTTACTTGTTGCCTGATTGTATATTATTGAAACATATATAGTTTGTCATCCAAGGTTTAATTGAGTGTCCTGCAATATGTTTAGAATACCGGATTGTTGTGGCATTTTCTCCTGACATACTTTTACTTTGTATGCAGATGTGACTGCTTTAATATGGTATTCAGCATTCATCTGCTTTTAACTGGTTCTGGTTTACTTTTGGTTCATGTCCAGTCATTCACCTGTTGTTGCATGAATCTATAAAATATGTATCCAAACATATTTCTGGTATTCATTGTCTGTCTGGTGCTTGATGCAAGAGGTTCTGTTCACAAAACATACTTTATTGCATGTGGAAGAGAAGTATTTTCATTTCATGTCACCCAGGCTTTAAAATTAATTTCTTCTTAATCTAGATTATCTAAACAGGTAATATTGAAGCAGTTTGAGTCATTTGCTTAAAAGACATTTGATGCAATATAGAAACATTCTGAACAACTTCAATGACTTAAGGCAACAATATACTGGTATTTTTCAAGACAAAATTGATAATACTGTACAGTGAGACACCCACATACAGACGCCTCAACCTATGGACAATTCGACATAGGGACACTTATTTTTCCCGGAAAAATCAATAAATAAGGCCCAACATGAGAATACTGACTCAACATAGGGGCATTTTGTGATAAAATTACAAATACATTTCAGGCCAAATTACAAGAAACAGATATTTCCAACCCTAAAATTGATGTTACCTAAAATTGATGTAAGAAAATTTCTTGGGCATTTATCTGACCAAATTACCATCCATTTAGCTAATTAAGAGAAATTACCTCCAGCATAGAGGGACTTCTACTTTCTTCACTTGAATGTTATTTTTTTAGATGCCAAAATTTCAGTGTACAGTACAGAGATACACTATTTAATGCTTCAAATGTTCTTATTGAGTTGAAAATGTATTCACTAGTTCAAATTCAAGTGGCAAACAATTTTTTTCAGAGAATTCTGAAGAATATTTCTTCCATAAAACAGCAATCAAAAATTATATAATGTGAGTCTATGGGAAAACAAGACTCAACTTAGGGACATTTCGACTTGAGGACACTCTTGATGCACCAATGACATCTGCATCTGGGGGTCTCACTATATATCATCTCACTATGCAAGTAGAATTCACCACAAAGCCAGAATATCATTCTTGAAAACAAATGGGACCTGAAACAAAGCAAGGAAACTGGAAACGCTTGATTATTTGCATTTTTTTTTTTCAAAATGCTGTGCTCGAAGTTCCCAAATTTATCGACTCTCTACAGATTCATAATTTCTGCACCCCACAGTTCTTTTTACAAACTAATTTACAATGGACACATGACCAGAAAAAAAAGAACCAGTCATACTGAAAGAAAATACTACCTTTACTTGAAATTTTTGCTACATTGTTGTGATCATGCAAATTCTGTGCCAAAAAATCCCCAAAATTGCTTGCTGACTTTGGATCAGGATTTTTACGTAGTTGTTCCAGACACCACAAAAAAATTTGCACAATATGCAGATCAATCCTTGGACTGGTTACTATGCTAACAGCCTTAACAATCCAGCAGTAGCTGTTCTCTTGACAACCATCATACCACAGTAGAAAAAAAAAATATATATATACACATATATAATAATAATCAACCATCTGATCAGCTGAATACATTATTGATTGACCTGCATTTTCTGAAGAATGTAATCTGTAATCTGAACAAACCCTTGGGATTCTCAATTGGAAGACAGCAATTTTTTTGCAAAAAAACAATATTTGCATACGGATTCAGAAAGAATTGCTCGACATTTCCTTGACCTTTACAACAACAGTTCAATGGAGACGTGGATTTCGCTATTTTTGTCCACCAGTGGCCATGGAAACGCATAAATACAAGAGACGCTCCAACAGCAAAAAGGGAAAAGGTTAGTATGGGTTTCTTGCATTTACAGTTGAATAACTCCAACATCCCTTTGTCAAATTTGTTCCAAGTCCCCATTGAATTACCATAGGAACAATTTATTGAAAGAATCCTTAACTGGAAGCTGTTTCCTCTCAAAAACCTCCATAACTCAAATTTTTGGAAGTCTTTTGGTTTTTCTTTATGACAAAGGGAAGAAATAAGCAATCCAGAACATAATCTCATGTGTTTTGAAAGGAAAGGAAAGACTAAATTGGGCAAAATTTAGTCCCTGCCTCCACGTTCAGCATCCTGTCAACTCATTTCAAATGCATTTAATGCCCAGAATATCATGATTTAAAATTTTGTGCAATTCTTCTATGTTTTCTATGACAATAATGCTTGGTTCTGTTACTTAAACCTCAATTATTCAAAACCTCCTCAAGTTGAAACCTCCTTAAGTCAAATTTTTTCCAAGTCCCCATGGAATTCCCCTAGGAAGAATGCATTGAAAGACTCCTTAACTGGAAGCTTTTTCCTCTCAAACCTCTCCCCAATTGGAATTTTTGGAGGCCTTTTGGCTTTTTTTTTGGTGGACAAAGGGAAGAAAGAAGCAATGAAGAACATCATTTCTTGTTTTTTGAAATAAAAGGAAAGACTGAATTGGGCAACATTTAGTCCCTAGTTCAGCATCCTGTAAACTCATTTTAAATGCATTTAATGCCCAAAATATTATCATTTACAATTTTGTGCATTTCTTTCTATGTTTTCTGTGACAAAAATGCTTGGTTCTGTACTTCTGTTACCTAAACCTCAATTATTCAAAACCTCCTGAAGTTGAAACCTCCTTGATAAAATTGTTTCCAAGTCCCCATTGATTTCCCCTAGGAACAATGTATCAAAAACCTCCTTAACTGGAAGCTGTTTCCTCTCAAACCTCCCTGGCTTAAATTTTTGGAGGTATTTTGGCTTTTTTTGACAAAGAAAAGAAAGATGCAATGAAAAACCTAATTGCATGTGTTTTGAAAAGAAAAGAAAGCCTAAATTGGGAAAAATTTAGTCCCTGCCTCCAAGTTCAGCATCCTGTCAACTCTTCTCAAATGCATTCAATGCCCTGAATATCATCATTTAAAATTGTATGCCATTCTTTAATGTTTACTGTGACAAGAATGCTTCATTTTGTTACTCAAACCTCAATTATTGAAAACCGCCTTGAGTCTGAACATCCCTAAGTCAAGTTTTTGTTTTGTGGTCCCTTGAAATTCAACTCAGAGAGGCTCAACTGTATATAACAAGAACAACTTACAGGGATTTATTTGAAAATAACAGCCTTTTAAATCAATTCTTGAGTTTTGTGGGTTTTTGCGTACAAAATTGAACGTATAGATTTCTAGCATCCTTTTTGACGGTCAGTTAATTAAATCACACAAAATTTGCATGAAATTAAAAAAACACACACTGAAAACTAAACGGAATAATGACTGACAAAAAATTCTACTCGGATGCAATTACGATAAGATAGACAAATTCGATCATATCACAAAGTAGTATCTGGGATAATTTGTAACAGTATAATATTTTGATCCTCCCAAAAACATTTTTCGAACCTCGCACTTCCGCGCATTACAGAATGTTTGATGCCGAAAAAAAAGTAAAATAGGTTATTTTCGGTTATAAAATTTCAAAAATTACGAACCTGGCTGTCCACAGCTTGGGCAATTTTTGTCAGTCCCTTGTCCTTCTCTTGCTTGGAGAGCGGACGAATCCGCAATGCGACCTTCCGAAAAAAAATTACAAATGTACAGCAAAATAACGAAGAAAATATGTTGAAGTACAAAAGTTTTTTGAGGGATTAAAGCTGGTCTTGAAAAGTGTCATGCAACGTTTTGGATTATTCGCAGCGACAACAGAAATTACATTAGAAAAATAAACTGAAAACTCTAACAAAAAGCACAATAACCGCAGTCTTTTACAAGGGTTGTCCCACTTAAGCACGACCTTGCTTATTTCTTGAGAAGGAATAACTGTGAAAAAAAAAAAATCTCGCAGCCAATGATGTCGTACGGTTCTGGGATTTTTTTCCAGAAATTTTAAGCAAAATTTCAAATTTACTGCATGATCATAAATAAAATTTAAAAATTTCCAGACCCCCCCCCCCTGCTAAAATTTTCAAGTAGTTTCAAGTATAAAAATTGAAAGTAGTTCGTTGTATTAACCAGTAAATTTTCTAAATTTCAGTTAATAATTAGAACAAAATTTAAATATCAATTTTCATCTGTCCTGACGAATTGTTAGCAACATGAAACAAATATTTAGAATTCTGATGACTCCTCGAGCTCACCGTGAACTGACTTTGTGATCATTTTCTGTTGGGCATAATAGCTGCAATTACCGTTGACGGTTATTACTGACTGTATATTTAAAAAATGATGAATTTTGAATCCAACTCGACCATCAAAGTCATTAATTATACTGTACGTCAACTTATTGAGCTAAACGGTCAGCAATTTAATGGATGTAGCAATTGTTTCATGGACTAAATTGATTTGGACTCAGAAGGTGACAATAAAATGCCTCTCTTTCTCAGTTATTTTTTCTAATTTCCTAAATGACAATTATCTAGTAAAATTGCCAGTTGAATATGGTGAGACCCCCACATGTAAACTGCAGACAATTTGAAATAGGGATATATTTTCCCATAAAAATTTAATAAAAAAGGCACAACATGAGGACACTGACTCAACATATGGACATTTTGTGATAAAATCGCAAATTATAGATTCTTGCCAAATTAAAAGACACATATATTTATGAACGTAAAAAAATACATGTAAGAAAACTTCTTTGGCATTTCTCTCTTCAATTTACCATACATTTAGTTAATTTAAAAAAGTACCCCCAGCATAGAAGGACTTCCTTCTCTCTTTTTCACTTGAATGTTATTTTTTAGAGAACGTCAACATTTACATGTACACATGTCTCCGTAGTCATAAGTTAAGTGGTTTATAGGTATAACAGAACTTTATATAACTGTCTTAGTCAAATGTAACCCTCTGTTACGAATAAAAGTCCCTTAATTCCACTCATAAAACATTTATTTACACCACTTAAAAATTATGTAATGTAGGTCTAAGGGAAAATGAGACTTGGCTTAGGGACATTTTGACTTTGTGACACTCTTGATGCACCAATTATGTCCAAATCTTGGGGTCTCACTGTATTTGCACAATATTACAGGGGCTGTATGGTTTGACTTTTTTTGTGTGCAAATTCGAAGTTATTCTACTCACAGTGAGCCTGGACTGTTTGTTGGTCTTGTTGGTAGAAGATTCCAGGTCATCGAGGTCAGTGAGGCTGTCATCCTGCAGAACTGGCAGAACTCGGGGTGGTGGTGCCACAGTGGCCCTGCCAGCACTGATCAGTGGTGCTGGTGCCTTTTTAACCATATTCACCAAATATCCAGGTCATCGAGGTCAGTGAGGCTGTCATCCTGCAGAACTGGCAGAACTCGGGGTGGTGGTGCCACAGTGGCCCTGCCAGCACTGATCAGTGGTGCTGGTGCCTTTTTAACCATATTCACCAAATCCGCGAGACTTGCGACGCATATTCATTCAAACATTTACCGAAATAATTTGATCATTCCCTGCAGTTGGAATTCCTTGGCGGAGAACCTCTGTAACATGGGAAGTTTATCCCAGTGAGACCACAAAATAATTTATGTTACACAGTTAAAAAAATCTTTGTAGACAAGATTGTTATAGAGAGATTAGACCTCAATTATTCAAATCAATATACTGTACAGTAGTATGCAGTGTTCCCCATACTTTTTGGGCCAGCAGACAGGCAAATAAAATATATATATATTTGTGGACTGGCAAATTCCTTGAGCTCAAAATATATATAAGAAAACTTGTTTGGCATTTCTCTCTTCAATTTACCATACATTTAGTTAATTAAAAATTACATCCAGGATAGAGGGACATTTTCTGCAGACCAGTGAAGTTTCATAAGTTTTAACTGACTCACCAAAGTTTGGCTTCAATATTATTAGGCAGGTATGAACACAAAAATGTAGCTGAGATTGCCATTAAACAATGGGAAAGGTGGGCTTGGAGAAAGATTCCTCACAATAAAAAATTAAAACAATGTATTTCCTCAGATTAAAATTTGTCTGAAATGTCACACAAAATTTGTCACACATATATGCAGTTGAGATTGCCATCAAACAATGGGAAAGTTGGGCTTGGAGAAAGATTCCTCAGAAGAACAAATTAAAATAATGTATTTACTCAGATGAAAATTAGTCTGAATTGTTATATTAGGAGAAAAGCCAACTTTTCTTTCAATTGATTGTGATTGTTTCAATCACTGCTATTGTCCTTCCAAAATTTTGGCTAAAGAGAACAGACTTCATCCCTACTTCAGATAAATTAATCATGCTGAAAATGTCCCTGCAGACCAGCGAAAAACTTCTGCAGACCACTGGTTTGGGTACACTACAGTACAGGGTATTGGTATTATGCCAATGTATATAAGGTGTGATGCCAGGTCTGTGCATCCATCCATAGGAAGCGCACGTTTGCCACTGACTTGACCCCTGCTTATTGCTGGCCTGAAGATGGCCTTTGGCAGGGGCTGCCTGCTTGGAACCCACAGCAGGACCTTGAAGGCAATCACCAGCGTGAACTTCACCATGGCAATGGCTAAGCAACAATCTAATCGATGCACCCGCAGGTCCCTGCATGTACGGTTCACATCAAAAGATGGCTGCCATGAATGTATAGACATGTGTTTCCTGGATCATGGGACCAGGGTTGGTGAGATGATTCATANTGAACTTCACCATGGCAATGGCTAAGCAACAATCTAATCGATGCACCCGCAGGTCCCTGCATGTACGGTTCACATCAAAAGATGGCTGCCATGAATGTATAGACATGTGTTTCCTGGATCATGGGACCAGGGTTGGTGAGATGATTCATATAGCTGAGATTAATTGTCCTACTTTTGTGCGAGAAAGTTACTGTCCAGACTCCCGTCTTCAAAAAAATTTTGGGTGTAAATCGTTTACCGGACTACGAATACTAATATATGTAGTCATAAAGTTCAATCGGGGACCATGATTTAAGTGACAACGACAATTTTTTCAAGGTGCTCTTTGAAGCATACAGGAAAAGAGAAAACCATTGTCTGTTGGGCATAGATAAACATTAAAGGACTTGTGGGATTCTGATAATTATTTCATTCATTTGTTCTTTTAATGTTACTATTTTTTTTAGCTTTTCATGTTTCAAGGTTTCGTATATGTAATCAAGAGAATCCAGTAGTTATGTACATTGAGTTTTCCAGAATTCCTTGGAGTTTTGTTTCTTCTATTTCTTCATTTGTTTCTTTTATTATTGTTTTTTATTACTCTAATTATTTTTGCTGTTTTTCATCAAGGTATTGATAATTTTTTGTCTATGATAATTTATTTTTGGTTATCATTTTCATGTTTATTTGTGCGTTGGTCTTGATTTAATTGTGGAAGGATTAATTCAGGTAAGGGTTGGTCTTGGGGTGTTTGATTTTGTTATTCAGTCACAATAGGTATTTTCTCTTGCAGTATTGATACATTATTTTCTCTTTGGATAAGTTTTGGGAGGTGGGGAATGGTTTTTTGGGTTTCTACATTACCATTTTCTTTTGATAGCCATCCTGGACGTCCTTGTTTTGGGCTGTAGACATGTTTATTGCCAGGGGTTTGGAAAGCTGTTTTGTTGTGCATTTTTTGATCAGGAGGCACAGAATTATTTATTTTAGAATTCAGAAAAGACTATTTTGGCAATAGGTTTTGAGAGGAAATAGGAATAAAGAATTATGAATCTTTGTTTTAGATTAAGGTTTGTTGTGGTTTTTACCAGAGGGCGCCAATATTTGTCACTAAAAGAAAAGGTAATAAAAAAGAAAAACGTGACGAAAGTAAGGGAAATATAAGACATGAATAGACAATAAGTGGCCTTGTATTTTATACCCGTCAAACATGAACAAGAGAACAAATACAACCAGAAATATTTTTCAAACACACAAAAAAAAATCCAAGGAACATAACAAATTCCCGTTTTTTTGAGTTTGATATTTTGAACCCTCTTTCTAAGTTGATACCGCAAATCTTGTTTTCGTTCTAATGAAAAGAAAACGCTGTGCGCACCATCCTAGGGTTTTTGCTGCGCAAAATAAAGATGCCAAACCGCGCATTTTCTGGAATTTCCAGCCCATTTCTGGGTCAGTTCTTAAAATTGGACCTGCATGTGTGTGTGTGTGTGTGTACATTCTCTTGGGCTGACCTGCTTGCGCTGGGTCTGGCCAGAAAGTAATTTCATAAATTATTTATTTTACTTTAGAACTATGTCGAAGCAGAGTTCTGCACGCTTATGTAGACTCTTTTGTGCAATTCTAGCCACAATTTGTCACAACATGAGAAAGAGAATAAAAACACATTTAAAAAGTCAACATGATTTCAATTCTACAAGATTTCCACCAAAAGGACAAGTAAAAATAATTTCACTTTTTTTTCTTTGTCTCCAACTTAATATGTCATTTGATTCACAGCCTCTATTATCCATATTTTCTGTAGTCCAAGACTCAAAAAGCACATTTCATCCTAAAATATCATCAAGGTTGATTAACTTGTGATACAAGACTTTGTGTCCTGTACTAGAGCAATAATACCGTGCGCATTAAAATGCAGATCATGGAACGGTGTTGCATAGCAACTCGTTGCTCCAAAGCGCACGAGGTCAGTTGTCTAGACAGCGGTCATTTACCTGCCCTACTTTTGGTTTGGTTGCATCCTGCTTGCGCAGTCGCATCTGGAACGTGTTGAATCTGTAAAGGGTATTTGCGCGCATTGAACTAATATTCATTCGTGAGTCTGGCGTTGACTGAGGTAAACCAGAAATATACGTATCCACTCTAAACCCAGAAGTCGTGTTTTACTTACAAACCCCGGCCATAAGAACAAAATCTTCTCATTAAAAGTTTGTCTTAGAGAATTTACATTCTCTAGATTAATAGACTCTGTAGAAAAGACGTTTTCTCCAGATCAAGAGTTTCTTAAGATAAACTTCTTACGGAATTAGGACAACATAATTTGGCGCAGCCAAGGTTTTCTTTTAACCCGAGGTGAGTACTAATAGAGTTTTGAAGAATTAGTAGAAACTAAAGTGCTCCAGATACTGCAGGTACTTGCGAAAAGTGCCTTTGAATACGGTGTCCAGTGAAAAGTGAACACAAAGTGAACGTATCCAGTGATTTCTGACGCTATGGCATCTGGTACCTCCACAAACGTTTCAACCCTAGATATTTCCCGAGTTCTAGACGTAAATGCTATTGTGGATAGAAAACTTCTTGACTTGAGCCCCAAGGAACAAGCCGAAGTAGCGGCTGAGAGGAAGAAGGAATTAGAGCAAGAGCTTGAAAGATTAACTGGTCAGCTTAACGCAACGCCTGCCCCTAACCAAGAAGTGAAAAATGCGATTCAAAAACGTTCGATGACATCAAGGCTGAAGACGGCCCATTAGTGACCGTCACAACGATATTAGAAGTCCTTGAACCAAATCTAACAGAGATTAGTCTCCATGAAACGGCTATCAATGACTCCCAACTATTGTTGTTTTCAAAACAGCTAAAAGAAGAATTAAAGATTATGAAACGCAATTTTGCTGACGGAATGGGGATTAGGCAAGCTCTTGTTGCAAATGAATTAAGCATGGATCAGATTATGGAGCCAAGTGCGGACAAAGTTGTGTTCTACAATGTGGAACACCTTAAAAAATCCAGATTGCCAAGTGTCAATACCCAGCAGGCCTCAATCGCGATGAATCAAATTCCGTTCTTCGATGGTAGTGGTCCCTTAAATTGGCAAGAGTGGTGGGCAACTTTTCAAAGTGCCCTGTATGACAGCGTATATTTGGATGAAAGTATCCGTTCCAATTTATTAAGTAAACTTAGGGGTGAAGCTCAAATATATGTGATGTCCATACAAGGGTTGACATCAGCCCATTATTGTGTAATAGTAAAAACGTTGCAAGATATGTTTGGCAGCAGAGTTCTGACAAATCTTATGAAAGATCTGAAGAGGATGCGCCAGACTCCTGGGGAGCAGGTGCAGACCTTCGGAGCTAGAGTGAGACGCGCTGGAAATTTCCTGCTGGGTGATGCACCTGGTAAGCTTAAAGTAATCCGCAGGGAAAATCAGCCTGCTGCACTTCTCCCTAACCCATTTTATATTAAAGAATGTTGGGAATATAAGGGAAAGCAGGATTTTTTGGATGGATTCCTTTTATCAACCTTTATGGATGGTCTTATTCCCAAAATCGCCAATGCCATACGCATCACTTTTGACAATTTCGAGACTGCACTTCAATTTGCGATTTCTGTAGAGGATAGAGAAAAGGATTTAGACTCCTCCTGCTCTTCCTCCCTCCATCAATTATCTTCCAACGCGCACCCCAAGACTCCTCCCTATGCGTTTGGTGGAAATGGTACCGATATTCGTTCCGCGACAACTTGTTATAATTGTGGTCAAAAGGGCCACTTTTGAAGCGAGTGTCGTGCGCAGAATAAAGCATCGTCTAAGCCCGCGACAAGAAAGTTTGTGTATCTAGCCCCCGAGAAAGATGGCGGCGCGCCAAAGTTCTCTAGTGGCAATAGAGGCGGCTCCTCTTATTGTGGAAACTCGCGCAGCAGGGGTCGCGGATGCGGAAGTGGAAGAAAAGTAGTGAATTTTGTAGAAGAAGGCGATGAATACAAAGGAGTCATCAATGGTACCGATATTCGTTCCGCGACAACTTGTTATAATTGTGGTCAAAAGGGCCACTTTTGAAGCGAGTGTCGCGCACAGAATAAAGCATCGTCTAAGCCCGCGACAAGAAAGTTTGTGTATCTAGCCCCCGAGAAAGATGGCGGCGCGCCAAAGTTCTCTAGTGGCAATAGAGGCGGCTCCTCTTATTGTGGAAACTCGCGCAGCAGGGGTCGCGGATGCGGAAGTGGAAGAAAAGTAGTGAATTTTGTAGAAGAAGGCGATGAATACAAAGGAGTCATCAAAGAATATGAGGAGGAAGGAGAAGATGAACTTCTACCTGAAGGATATATCGATGAACCTGCCTTGTCATACTTGGGAAACAAGTATTGACCGGCACTTCAGCAAACTCAACTGCGAAGCTGCCGGTTATTCTACTGACTACCGACGCCACCCGCTTTCCAGCAAAGTTTCTACTAGACTCAGGTTTGGAAATTTCATTACTTTCTCCTAGTGTATTAAAATCAGAGGTATCACCATCTGCCTCAAATATTACTATCGCAACCATTGAAGGTTGCGAAATGCCAGTTAACGGCATATTGAATGTGACTTTGTACATAGATAGTAGACTACTAACTCAAGCTTGGTTTATTATATTTCCGATGCATGGTCATGAGTTTGAAGGAATTCTGGGATCAGACATAATGAAAACCCTGCACGCTAAACTACTGTACGGAGAAAAATGTGTCCATCTGAACATGATGAGGGTATCCTTCTTAACGGAAACCAACCAGCACCGAAGAGTTAAATGTTCTCGTCTGAACCACATCCACAAAAATGAGTCTTTTCAACTATATCCTGCAGAAACATCTGTCATACTACGGAAGTCTCAAAAACTTTTGTTTGCAAAACTCTCTGAAAAATCTAGAGAAAAGGTTGGAAACCGCACTGTATACATTTCCAATGGCTTATGTGGCACTCTTATAGTGGCACGCAGTATTTCTCGGGAACACCGAGAGAAAACATACCCTATCTTATGTCTAAACGTTGGGGACAAGGACATAGAAGTGTGCCCTCAGTTAACGTTAGCATCAGCTTCAATAGCTGTAAGAGACATTGAAGATATTGCGGATCCCAACAAAAAGAGTGCAGCGGTTCTGACTACTAGATTGCAAAACAAAGACAAACTTGAGAGACTCCATGGAAAACTAGAAGACAAAAATTTGATACAACTCATAGACGAAAACATCAAACTCTCAGAGTGTCCTGAACGGTTAATTCTCCCCCTATATTTTGGATTTTTGATTAGTGAAACTGGCATTAGAGAGTTACTACAAAAATTCAAGAATGTCTTAGCAAAAAAGTCTGACCATTTGGGATTATGTCCATTATATGAGGCAGACATTCCACTAGATACAAACGAACCAATTTTCACCAGACAATATCCACTTCCTCACTGCATGCGACCAAAAGTTAATGAATTCGTAGAGGATTTGTTAGAGCATGAAATAGTACGTCCATCAAAATCTCCGTACAATAGTCCAACGCTAATGGTAAACAAAAAAGATGGCGGTTGGCAAATGGTAGTGGATTTCAGACATCTGAATGACCATGTAATAACCGACGCTCATCCTTTGCCTTGCATTAACCAAATTTTCGAGGAATTGGGAAACGCGAAGTTTTTCACAGCATTAGATCTTCTCCACGGATTCTATAATATAAAGATCCGTGAGGAAGAAAGGTGGAAAACGGCATTCTCTATGCCTATGGGACATTATGAGTTCATCCGACTTCCCATGGGTCTCAAAAACAGTCCTTCTATCTTTCAGCGCCTCATGCATTTGGTACTAGATGGTTGTTTGGGAATTTATGCCTATATTTATGTAGATGATATAGTAATCTACTCCCGTAGTGCGGATGAGCATTTCTCTCACCTAACCGATATTCTACAGCGCCTGGACGAAGCAGGATTGAAAGTAAAGTTTTCTAAATGCCAACTGTTCCGCACCCAGATTGAATACCTGGGATTTTTGATTAGTGAAACTGGCATTAGAGTTAACCCGACGAAAATAGAAGCCATCCAAAATTTTCCGATACCAGTAGACGTAAAGGGAGTACAAGCCTTCCTAGGTCTTGTCGGTTATTTTTGATCCTATATACAGAATTTTGCTCTAAAGGCAAAACCACTGTATATCCTTCTGAAAAAAGATACAGCTTTCAAATGGGAGAAAATGCAACAGGATGCTGTAGAATGTCTTAAGAAATGTTTGTTGTCGGCGCCTGTACTTTCTTTCCCCAATTTTGACCAAGAATTTATTCTTACTACCGATGCTTCTGCTATTGCCATAGGAGCAATACTCACACAGAAACCAGGTAAGAGGGAAGTGTCAATTGGCTGTGCGAGTCGGACGCTCAATGACGCGGAATCAAGATACCCTAATACTGATAGAGAATTACTAGCAGTATATTATGGTGTTTCACAGTTTTGCTCATACTTATGGGGACATCCTTTTGTAATACGAACAGATCATATCGCTATCCCCTACTTGTTGTGCCTAGAATGAGAGGCTACACACAATTG
>CAJPEX010001973.1:0-14831 GCA_905338405.1 Notodromas monacha
AAAAAAAAAAGGTTTAACATATCTTTTTTCTCTTTTTTTTGAGAAATTTAAACATGTCACAAGACTGTGTTTGAATATAAATATGGTATAGGAGAGGGCCTATACTACTGCAGCATATATACAGACCATGTGAATTTCCAAAAAAATCGTGATTATAGGAGAGGAATAATAGAGGAGGGTGGAAAGGGTGGCTGTCTATATACGAGTCAAAAATGTTTAAACAAAATTGGTCAATAAAATTCAAACAAAAATGTCTATAATTAGAAATGAAAGCGCACAGCATTTTATCATGTTATATATGATCAGTTACAGACAGATTATCTCATTCATGAGTTATAAATAAGCTTCGATATGATTTAATAAGCAGCATGTCAGTTAAATTTTTTTTAATTTTTATTGTGTGACAGGTTGTCCTGATGTATTATGTTTTTATAAACGTACTAAGTACGGTCTTTATTAAACTCTAAATAAATAAAAACATGTCATATTTCCACGTACCTAGTGTGAACATCTCTGTCCTAACGACTTCTGATATCAGTGGGCCCCCATCTTACGTCATCAATCTGTTCCAGGATGGACGTCATAACATGGGGCCGTCATAAGTTGAAACCCTATTCCCCTTAAGGTTACATTATAAAAAAATTAATTTGTTCCAGAAAAAAATATTAAACTAAAATTACCTTTATCTTTCAAAACAGGACTACATAATACAAAAATATTTGCATGATTCATGCCAGAAATAATTTGAGATTTATTTATTTTTGTACAGTATAAAGGTGCATGGATCACACTTGTAGAGACAGGATTGCTGAAGACTATATAGAGTATATACATATATATTTACTGTAGAATATGCTGCATGGGAATTTTTACTAGAAGAATAGGCACAGATGCAGTATGATTTTCAGCCACCTGAAAAATGTGCATTTTATATTATTACCCGAATAAGAATTTGTTTTCCCCATATTTAAAAAAAACTCGCATTTAAGAGTTAACCAAAAAATATAAAAACATCTTTATTCATCATGTATTCATTCATAACTCAACCTAAGGAAGTGTGAAGTTACTTTGAGCTATCAGCTATTGAACGCATTCCGCGGATCTGCATTTTTTGAACTGAATAAGCATTATTCCCTGTAGGATTTAATTCTGCTTTAAAAATTGCCACGGAGTACACCTGCTGCGCTGAAAGACCATCCCCGTAAGTATACATCACCGGAATGCTGTTCGACAAAGCTCAACCCGAAACCTCCATTCCCAGATGTGAACGGCTCCCCCTAGTTCTGCATGCCGAGTATGGCGACATGATGACTCCTGCGCACCGCGCGTATCAGCTGCAGGAACTTGCCGGTAACACACCAGTATACTGGTACGTTACTGTTCATGGTGCTTCGTTTTCGAAGGATTTCGTCGGGGTGCTGCCGAAAATACCCCCCCGATGTCTTCTCCGATGGTGTTCTCTATTGACGTGATTTGATGATGTGGATTTGTGATACGTTTCCTTGCAAAACAATAGAAGTCCATCGTCTGATCTTTCGTGTTTCTAGTGTTATCATCCGCTGTGCAGTGAACGTGGTTCAGCGAATTTTCTTTCTAAATTTCAGGTTGATATAATTTCTTTATTCAGGTCGGCTGGATTCTTCGTTCGTCAAAACCTAATCTTGGACAGAAATGGGGGTGAGTCCCTGCTATTTTTTGTTATTTACGAGACTCAATCATGGCCAATTTTTTCATAATATTTAACCCCTGTCTCTTTTGTTTTCTCCCCGATTGCGTCGCTTTGGAGGTCCAGTTTTTACACGAATTGCAAAAGTCCTCTGCACATTTAGAATGATCGATTTCCGTTTTGGAAAACGCCTTGATCATTTTGTATTCATATGAAATGCGATTTAGTAGATAGGTATTAATCAATGCACTTCTGAAACCAGGAAATAGTTGAGGAAAGTGAAGAGAAATTTAAAAAGACGTTGATCTTGTGATCCAATTGGTCATCGATGCTTGTTGCCTATCGTAGTGCAGGGTATTTTCATTGTTCAACGTTGGTCGCTTGGCTTCATATGTCGATTGCTTATTTTTTGTTTTCTGTAGTCTACCAACAAGAAGAAGACCAGAAAGATGCGCGGACATGTCAGCCATGGGCACGGTCGCATTGGTGCGTAGCATTTCATTATTGAATATGTGTTAGAGGCTGGTTGTTCGTGGCATCATATGCTGACTATAAAAATTGTATTTTACAGGGAAGCATCGTAAACATCCTGGAGGGCGTGGTAACGCTGGTGGTCAGCATCATCATCGAATCAATTTCGATAAATATCACCCGGGTTACTTCGGAAAAGTAAATTCATTCGTTTATCGAAATTGACGCATGCCTTACTAGAATTTTTCCACTCTCTAGATTGGGATGAGAAATTTTCACGTGAAAGCGTCGATGGATTGGTGTCCGATTATCAACTTGGACAAGATTTGGTCGCTAGTGTCGGAGAAAACCAGGGAAACTTACAAAAACCATCCAGATGGCAAAGCCCCCGTAATCGACGTCGTCAAATCCGTGAGTGCTTTGAATTATTTCGAAATGGTGATTTTATTAATCCCGTGCCGTAATTTTATTTATTTCAGGGGTTTTCAAAAGTTCTTGGAAAGGGTTTGTTGCCCAAGCAACCGGTCATCGTGAAAGCGAAATTTTTCTCCAGGAGAGCTGAGGAAAAGATCAAGGCCATTGGGGGTGTTTGTGTACTCACCGCGTGATTTCTTTCGCCGTTTTGAAATTGAATATACGCGATGGGGTTGAAATTCGTTTTTGATTCATTCATCGATTGATTCTTTTCATGAGGAATGTGTGCTTCTTAAGGTCTTCCGAATGATTTTCAATTGAGTGCCCTTGTTTCTACGTGATAAAATGGAGCTGTTAATCGGAAGAGAACTCGGCGGAGGGGGAAATCAGCGTGAAAGATTTGAACGATGGTATAGTGATTCGAGTGTCTTAATTTTTATTGCGCCAAATAACATTTATTATCCATTTTCTGTAGGCTGGAAGAGAGGGGAATATTGAAAGAAATGCAGCTTTTTTTTCGCCAAAAAATGGCCATGCTTCTCCAAGATCCTGAGCTGGCGGCGGAGAGTTTGCGAGAAAACCAGATTGTCTGGCCTACCTCCACTCGTGCTATCAACTGGCTCATTGGCGAGCATATGCTGCAAAAAGGATGCTGCTTTTCTCTGTCAGTCTTCAAATCCGAAGCACCTTTCCTCGATGAACTTCCTGGACTAAGCACCACGTCAGATAAACAGCAACTCGTGATTTCTCCGTTGGTGGTCGAGAACGTTTTGGCGGAAGTAGGGTTCAAGCGAGGAGAGCAGCAATTCCTGGCGTTGCATGCAGACTATCGGGCAAATCGTGGCTCACTATTGGAATGTGTGATGATTCATAGCCGTAAGGTTTGTACCTCCTTGTCAACTGTTTCGGAATTACCGTGGGAGTATTCAGGCGAATGTGAGACTCAGGTTTCCTATTCTTTCGAAAGACAGATCATATCTTAATGTCGATTCATGTTTGTTTGCGAAACCTTAGTGTTTCACAGTGTGAAACGCACTTTCCTTAGGTTATTCAGTCTTGAAAATGTACAACCTCTCAAATGATCAATACCCCCATAAATGATTGTTCTATGAGTTTGAAACGTAATCTGTCGGTTACTCAAGTCTCGAATGTTGAAAATGTGGGCTACTTTTTCCGACGCAGAGTTAATAATTTTTCTAGGACAGGTAGTAGTTGTGTTCCGACTCTTCCGAGGAAAATTTTCTTTGGAAATTGAGCGCAATGAAGGAAGCCTTTCTCTGCTATTCTTTGCTATTTATTGCTTTGGAGTACAGTACTGCATATATTAAATATTGAAAATTCGCGCACGTCTTGGTCCACGCTGAAAAATTGAGTTGTTGGCAGGAGGAAAAAGAAGTAGGGCTTAAATTTTCCGTAAAACTTTGTTTGGTGGGAGAGGCTGATGAAATTGATTTGCGTGTAAAGATCAATGGCGTCTCATATCCACTTTAATAAGTATACTGAATATGGCGTTGGTCCTGCTTCTCTCAAGATCTGCAAAAATGCCTATTAATGCCGTAAATTTGCAGGTTCTGGAAGGATGGAAATCAAGAACTGGTGACTACAACGTTGAAACTTTGAAAAAGCTTTCAGAGATCGATGCATACATGAGCAAAGTCCGCGTGAGCAAGGAATTTATTGCCTCAAGTTCGTCGCCCGTTCAAGATGTCATTAAATCTAGGATGCACTCTGATCTGGAAAAGTGTGTTCTGCATTGCGATTGCATGCCCGTAGCAAAAATGCAATGACAAAATGTGTGTGAATCAGGTTTCGGGAACAAGAAAGGGTCGCCATCCGTGAAGAAGAACGCGCGAAGATTTTAGAAGAAGTTTACTGGCAACGGAAACAAACGGAATTAGATTTGGACCAACGCGCTGCGTATCTGAAGGAACGTGAACAGAAGCTTCGGTGTGAACAGGAAACCTTTGAAAATCAGCGAGAGGATCATGAGTTAGCTGTCACGGAAGCTGTTCGAGAATTAGAGATTTCTGAGAAAACACTGGCTGCGAAATTAGCTGAAGTGGAGGTGAGTAACCCTTAAATCGTACTCAGGAATTTATCGTCATGTCCTGAAGAAATCTTAATTTCTTGTAGTGCAATTTTCTTGTCGCTAATATTGTACGTGATCTCTCACTAAAACTAAAAAAAAAAGTACAGGAAATAAGAGTCCTGTGAATCGTTTGAAGTTTTAATTGAAGGCTGTATGTCTGAGATATTTCTGAGAAAATCTATGTGGTCAACATGAATTTGTGTTCGAAAAATCGTAAATTTGAGTATGTGAAGCTTTTGCAACCGAGATCATATTTCGCTCTCTTGTTTCAATGGTGAGTACAGTATCTGTAGAAATTACTGTCAGACATTTTCTAGGGCTTCAGCTAGGTTTGAAATTTGTTCAGAAAATTTGTGACGTGCCTTTATTTGGAGGACTGGCCATTTAAAAGGGAGAATTTCTTATTTTGCTGACCGTCTGCCTAAATTTTTTTCTCTGGGTGGCATCCAATTCATATTTTCAGTTCAACTGGAAGCCCACTTTGAAGTTATTTGTAATCAAGAAATGTAACTTATGCGTCCAATTCATCTTTAAAATATAAAGTCTGGACCTGTTCGAAGGCAGTGTATCCCATGTCAGCGCAAATTTTGGTCTTAGATGACATTTCCTGGTAGATCGCATACTAAAACTTCGCCTCACTTGTTAAAATCATTTTCCAACCATTTTTTGCCGTCATAGACCATAAGCAAGCGCTTGTCCGTGAGGAAGAACCGCATAGCTCAGAAAGAAACTGAGTTGGATGAACTTCTTGTCCAAACAAAAGAGGAGTTTATGAGGTGAATTACATGTTTTTTGTATCATCGTGAGTCTTTGAAATTATGGTGTTTCAACATCTAGGGTCACTGAGGAAAAGCATGATCGAGAACAGCTGCTGAAGGAAGTGGAAAGCTTGAACAAACTGATGAATACGCTTCACGAGGCCGTTGGTGCCTTAGAGAACGAAAATAAACGACTCAAGGAAGCTTTAGCTGAATCTACTCAACCGGAGAAGTCAGTTTTCAATACTGATTAGTATTTATAACGCGTTCACGACTAAAGTCATCCACGTTTGATTTTTAGGAGTGTTCATTCTAACCGTCCCGCTGAGCCAGATTTACAGCAGATAATCGAAAACGCTTTCTCGAAAAGAGACGAGGCTTTAAGGATGGATATGAAAGCAGTACAAGAAGGTTTGTGTCATTTGTCTGAGGCTACAACTCATCAAAAATCAGACATTGAAGCCGCTACCAAACTCGTGGGGGAACTCGAGCGAAAATTATCTGACGCTCAAGCTCAGCTTGAACACATGAGGTAAATATGGTGTTTCTGGATTCGAAGATTAAATATGATTTTGTATCTTCGAAAATACTGTACGTCGCTTGACTGTCGAGGTAGGATTAGATTCTTTTCACAAACGTTTCCGCCTTGACCTTCGGAAATTCATTGAAGTTTTGTTCCTGGAATCTCTCCTCTTACCGAAAATATCCTAATGTAACCTTTTTAACCTCCTTACGCAGCGTGATATACAGTAATTCCGGTTATCTCAACGCAATGAAAAGGACTAAAATTATAATCCGCGTCCTAAACTTCGAAGTGAGAACAAAAGAATATGCTTTTGAGTGGTGTGAAATCCAGTATGCAGGTAGACTCTCTATGACGATTTTGTCCCTTAACAATTTTCTTGGTATAGAGATTTTTTTTCGTCACACACGGGTTTCAACCCGTGTTATAAAGGTTCTCTAAAACGAAATTCTCTCTGCAGCGAACTCTTTTCTGGACTGCTGAATTTCGTTGTCGAGAGAGTCCACCTGTACTGTATATTGGGGATGTCGAGATCAATTGTTTTCACGAATACATTTCCGCCTACATTACCTTGTAGATCGAATTTAAATCCCGTAATTTATTTACACAGATTGTTGGAAGTTGTTCAGAGGGTTAATTTTTTTTTCTATTTGGAAATCCTTAGGTCAGAATATTACGATGCGACTGCCCGTCGCAGACTTCTGGAGAAGAAACTCGATTTGACTAAAGTTTTGAGAGATCAAGCCCAGGAGCCAGCGGCTTCAGGATTGCGGCAATTATTTTTGCCCTCGTCTTCCTCATCCAGCAACGATACTTCGAAAAGCTCAACCGAAGACTTCATCAAAGAGTCTCAGCGCAGAATGCGCGAGCTCGAAGAAGAAGTGAAGGATTTAGACGCGGATTTAGCAACTTGGCGGCGTCGTTTGGCGAGACCGGATTTCAATCCTTCCGCCTTGGATGTACTCTCCCGAGCCCGGGTAAAATTCCTGGAACCGGAAATTCGTTTGTCCCAAGCGTCGTTTGTGCCAAGTTTGAGGGCCACTTTGTCGGATGCTGACCCGAATATTGTAACTCGTGATGAAAACGTCGACGTGCCACCCGTCAAAGACGTCGCAGAAGGGACGAATACAGGAGTGGAAAATGTCTCTCGGGTAGAACAAGTTGAACCAGAAAGGCTTCAAACGGAAGACGTTGGGAAACCGAGATTTTCTTTATTTGCGATGAATTTGGACAAAGAATAATTATTGTTTTGCCGTGGCATTTGGATTTGTAATCCACCCGATGAACTAGTGTAGCTCGATATTAGCAGCTTATTTATTGGTCTAAATTGAAATTGATCAGCCAATTTTTTTCTCATTGTGCTGCATTGAAAAAGTCAGAAATCTGGGCAATATATCCAATGAAGATCTTCGAAGAACCGTCCGCACTAAACTGAATCTGTGTATATTTTCCGTCCAAAGTGCTTCTTTTGTGACTTGTGAACGTGATCTCAATTGCGTGATGACAAATACGATCATCTTGTTCATTTTTGCCAACTTCTGTTCTGCGATTTGTTCATGACTAATTTTCGCTCATTTCGCATTTGATAACATTTCTTTTTGCGTTTCCTGCAGAATTTCTTCTTCGCCTCAAAATGGCGAGTAGTAGATTGGAAAAAATCGGGACCATCTTCACGCGGTGAGTTGATAAATTTTCATGTGATGCCTGTGATCAATGCTTGTATACCTCCGAGAGATGATGGTCATTTTCTGTTCATACGATCAGTCGTGTGGAGTAACGGTAAAATTCAGATTGGGGATATCTGGTGCTAGAAAATTTAAAAAATTTCAATTCTCTTGTCAATTTTCTTTTTTTTAACATCGCATTTTCAATTCCTCAGAGCTGCCGGACTCATCAAGTCTGGTGCCATGAAGGAGAGCGAAAAACCGCTGTGGTTTGAAATCTATCGCAATTTCCCACCTCGATTCGAACCCCGCGTGGACCGACAAGTTCCTGTGGCGAAGGAATCTCTCCGACAAATTTTCTACGAAGAAGACATCATTAGGGCGTAAGTTCTCCTTCCATTTGTCTGCCGCATTTTTGCAGTTGTGCGTTGGAAATTTTTTCTTTAATTTTATGGCACAATTTTTTGAAATATCAATTCTGCTTCATTAAAGGTTTGGCCTTCTTTTCTGGAATGTTAACCGTGATGAAGAATCATCTGTAAAATTTATTTAAAATTAGCGGGAAGCCGAAGATGATACTGTATTATAAGCAGTGACATATCCTGTAATATCGCTAACTATCGTTGAAATACTCGAGGCTGCTCAGAACTGGGACAAACCTTGTTTTCGAAATTTATCAATAAATTTTTAGGAAATTTTACAAACGCTTCCGACATGTGCCAGCAATTCATCTGAACGACGCTCGACCTGGATTGACGCTAAGTGAACGCTTCCTATCGAAGTACTACGAAGTTACTCAGCGATCTGAAAACAAGGGACTCGGTGAAGATGAAGTGTTCGATGCCACAATCGCAGCGATAAATTCCGAAGAAGGAATCGATTTAAGTAAGTTTGAAACCCCGCGGCCAAGAGGCGGAAGACCACAACAATCCGAGTCAACCAGTCTTCGCTCTGAATTTGCTGCTGCTTCTTCGTCGAATCAGCAGAATAAGGTCGATTTGAAAGGCATTTTTCAATCGGAAAAATGATATTCGATGGGGCCATTTTTTTAAATGCTAGTTTTCATGATGGTGCAATAGATGTATTTCTTCGTTTGCGTTTTTGTGTTCATGAGCATCCCATCTTTGGCGAGTGTTCAGATGCTCCTCCAGAATTGAATAACATTATATTTATTTTCAGAACATTTTTTGGTGCAGTTGGTTTTTTTTTTACTGTATTTTTTCCGTGTGTGAATGCTTTTTGGATCATGCCATCGTTCATAAGAATCAATGGTCGTCCATTGCTACCACCTCTGGTGAGTTAACAGCCGATGAGAAATTCCCGGTGTCAGTAGAATTGAGCGTGAATCTTTTCAATTGAACTTTCCAGATGACGACGGAACGTCGAGATGAAATGCGCAAGTGGAAAGCGGAAGCCGTTGCTTGTGAGAGCAGACTTAAAATCGGGAATAAGCTGATGGAACGTGTTGAAGAGAATCTTGATCGTGAAACCAGCATGGAAATGGGAAGTAAACGGATCGAATGTGTTGAAGAAAATCTCCCGATAGTTGAGCCTGAAATGCCCTCAGAAATTGCCGAAAAACAGTTGGAAACCGATGAATCGCTGGAACCAGCGGAGGAAGTTGAAATTATCAAAAATGTTGGACCTGAATCTGATGACGCGAGCGTCGCCTCGACAATTCGTCGTCATTCGGAGATGTTTAGTAATGCGGCCGAAAACGCAATTGCGCTAAAATTAGCCTCTAATCCGAAAAGAGGCCATGTTGCCGCTTCTTTGATGGGATTCGAATCGATTCCATGCGTTCCTTCGAAGGATACTAGTCCGAAATCAATTTCTGTGAGCGGAATTCCAGAAATGTTTCCTGTGATTCCCGATCATGTATCAATTTCCTCTGATAAATCGCCACATTTTCAAGACAGTGAGAAAATCAATCAGATGCCAGAGGAACATTCGGGAACTGCGTTGGATTTCCTGCACAGAAAGTTGCTGACTGACAGTATTAATGGAGTCCTCGGCATTGAAGAGTAAGTTTCTTTAGAATATTTTGTGACAGTTTTCAGCAAGTTTTCCGAGTTTGTCGAAGGGCTCCAGCTGGAAATTTTACGTGCTTCGTGATAAACCCAGAAAAACGAACAGGAAAGATAGAATTAATTAAAATACAATATACAAAAAATTGTCAATTACTGTAATTCATTATTTGCCCTTTGTGCATGAAAAGGTAAGAATTGGCCCTAATACGAACGCTGATATTGTCCTTTATCACCTTGGGAAACCGAAATATTTGACTGAAGACCCTCTATTAGGATTTTATTCTAGACAGACTGCGAGGTGAGGAGGTCAGGAATCTCCGTGGATGCAAATTTTCCGCGAGTTCTCGTTTGAAAGTAATGAATCGCAAAACAAATATTCAAGCTAGTTTTGTTCTATCCTCATGTTTAAAAAAAATCGAAATCATATTTTTTGAAGGTCAGACGTCTTCGTGATTTAACTGCATTGTGCGTTTGGTGGTTTTAATCAAATGCATTCGTATTTTTTGACAGGCCTTTGAGACCTGAGAGAAATTCAAGAAAAAATTCTGTGGGCAAAACTGAAGCCAACAAAAACCTTTCGACGGAGATTTTGCCGGAGACTTCAAGATTTCTTCAGATTCATGATCTCGTTGATCATATCGACATGGCGATGGATATTGACAAGTAAGATGGTATCTTAAAATTATATCAATTCTTATCTGCAGGCGTTTGTTGAGAAAAGACGAATAAATCTACAGGCCACAGGAACGCGGAAATTGTAGAAAATAAGCTACTCTAAACTAATGAAAATGAGTTGAAATTGTTTTCGGAACGTCACGATTTCTTCACGGAAGATTTCGTAGGAAACTTTGTCTTGGCATAACAGTCGACAGAATGTTAACTGGATAATGCTTCATTTTTGTTGCACAGAATTTGAATTCCACTTCGTTACTATATTTTTTGCATATGTTGAAAATGTGTTTTCGTTACTAGGAAATTAAAATCGTTCTATACTTCCCAGGTCTATTCCCATGCCCCAAAAGTTGAAACCAGTCACTCCTCCGTATGTGAAACCCCCGAGTCCATTCCGAACCGCCATGACGGATCACGTCACCGGTTTAATTAAAAATGGCGGAGGTAGTCGAGCTTATCAAGATATCAACGGAAACATGAACGGTTCTCTCGCTTCGCAAAACACGTCTTCATCTACAAATCCGGATGTTTCAAGGATTCGCGCACCTGCTTCTCCAAGATCCGCGTTGAAAGTGAACTTGTCTTCAATGCAGCCGTTGGTTAATCACAGGAAAGCCTTTCAGGAAATATTGTCATCGTTAACAATTCCTTCCGCGGAAACCCCGGTGGATTGTAATTTGTCTGATGGAGAAACCGATGCTTCTGCGATTGTTGGTCATTCAGAAAGACTATCTGCTGCCGAACAAGTGACTGATTCTGAGCCATGTCCGAATCAACCACTGATCTACTTTGATGAAGAACCCGTTCGAGAATCCGCTGCTGGAAAACATCGGCCAAATGGTCAAGTCGTCGAGATGTCTCAAAGCACTTGTGATGATTCTGTAAAGCGTATGCGTGACGACTTTTTCGCGGAAATGGCTAGAAAACACGCCCATCAACTGGAAAAGCTTAAAATTTTGCAGCAAACTGAAATGGAGGAACTTTGGATGCGGTTCGGGCTCCAGCAAAGTTCTTCAATTCAAGTGAGTTCATTTTTAATTTCTTGAGGCTTGGTTCAAAAGATTTGCCGCTGATATGAAATATTTCCCGAAAGCTTCTTGAGTGGAAAAAAAAACTTTCAATCGTTTAAAATTCCAAATTAACTTTTCTTGGAAGTCATTCAATTAACTGCGTTGATTCGATCCACTTCTTCATCCTGAAAATTAGGTTTCTCGTTGAAGTTCAAGTACCTTCGTATTTATGTACCTGAATTTATTGAACAAGATTATTTGGAGCACTGTTAGATAAATATAAGGCAAGCCTTTTTTCAGTCATTAAGAATTCATTTCCACCGAAGTCTATATGTTGAAGAACTTTTTGCACACTGACTGATGTTGTCTGAAGAACTCTTTCATTTTAATTTGAAGTACTGTATTTTTACCTTGGAGGGCAAAAAGTGGAAATTATTGTCTGGAAAGATTCAATATTCAATCCTGAAAAGAGGTGATGTGAAGACTGGCGGAACATTTTAACCAACTGTCGTAATTACGGAATATTTTGAAAGATTAATGCATTTTGGTCGTATTCAAATTTCCACAGGATCGACAGAACTCATCGGTTGCAACACAACGGACTTGTCCATCGTCAGCGGAAGGAAACTGTCGAGTTTCCCAGACTCCGGATGCCTCCGTTGTAAACGACGATTCAGAGTTTCGAAAAGCAAGTTCTGTCATTACTTCTGCTAGAACTGATGCAAGTTTGAAGGACGACAGAAGCGGCATTTCAGAAAAAATTTCCGATGCGCGTGACAACGAATACGAACATCGGATGGCTGAAATCCACGAATCCGTGAGTTTTTTCCTCAAAGAAAAGCATGGGTTGAAATTTTTCCTTGCTGAATCGGAGAAGAAAGTATGTACACCAATTTTTGTGCTGATTTTGTTTAATTTATTTTGAAAATTCCGAGACATGCTGTTGCATTACTGCATAACATATTTAATTCCATTTTTCCGGTATTCGGTGATTCCCAGACCGTTCTGGAACTATTTCCTGTTTTCAAGTATACTGTAATTTAAACTTCTGAAGTCCTGCATTCTTGGATCAGTATGAGGATATTTATCTGCATTGATTAAATTCTTGTGTTAGAATAAATTTGACTGCTACGATTTACGTTATTCCACACGCATTTTCCATTGATTTTCGAAGCATTTTTTGCGATGAGATGGAACGTGTTTGTATGTCTGTGGAATACTAACTAAATTTTGTTGTGATCAGATCACCTTAAAATTATTGCAATCCATTTTCTTGTGGACACTTCATTTTGCGCGGAAACCAGACTGACAGCCCTTGTATTTTAGATTTTATTCAGACAAGACCAACTAAATTATTCTTCGATTGCAGAGAACACCGGGTTCGGTTTGGAAACAGTGCATCGCCGATGAACCCGGCTTGAGCAAAATTCCGGGAACACGGTCATCGTTTGCATCAACATTGGATGGGCTCACCATGGAAGATTCTCTTGCAACTCCGGTTCCTCCTCACGAAGAACCCGTGTCCTTCATTTACGTTCCTGAAGAAGTACGTCAATGCTGGAAGTGGAATGTTAAAGGCCATGTGGTTAAAGGCTTTTTTGATGTTCTTTTTCTTCAGGCGTTGGATCCCAAATCACAGAAAGTTTGGTGCAAGGTCTCCGCGCACGCGAAAGGCTTCCTCACCCGCCGCCTTCTTAGGACTGAGAAAACTATAAATCTCATCAGGTGCATCTTGGACACAGCCAAAGTTGCTTATGAGCTGGGAGATTCTGAAGAGGAAGCCTGGTTGAGGAAACGATTCGTTGCGCAGGTACACATTTAAATATCAATTTTGTGGATATATAAGCCCATGTTGTACCTTAGTTTGCGAATACTCTACATCATTCAAAAAGATTTTATAGGGCTGCAGTAGGAAGGAAAATATGAATTCAAATGTCATATTTACTGTAGAGTTACAACTGATGTATATATTTTGAGAAAAAGAGGATCAACGAAAAGATTAATGCGTGGATCTGTCTACGATATGCCCCATTTTTTTTTAATTCCGATTTTTCGACAATAAAAACATGCACAGGTAGTGCAAAAGTAACTACTGTATGACCCTTTTGAAGTTTAGTCCAATTGCTTTGTAATTGGACACTGGAGTTCTGTTAAATCGATGTACGTATTTTTATACTGAGTCATTTTCTGACCACGGTTGAATTTTTTGCTGGACTTGACTCTATTTTGAATCAATAAGGTCAATAATTTAATGTTAAATTAATTTTTTACTGCCTGAATGGTGCCATTTCTAGCATTTACACGTAATCAAGAAATCACGGCATAATCTCGCTCAACATGTTAAAATCTTATCACGCAAATATTTTTCTGCGTGACATCACGTGAAGATTGCAATGAACTGCTTATTGTAAGCAAGAAGCTCATCGCTGGACGAATTCCTAGAAAACGTAGGAATATTGGTCAATTGAAGTTCTATTATCTTCCACTTGCATCGTGGTACCCATCAATTTTCAGATGACGCTTGAAACTTCGTTCACGTTTCAGAGGTTCATAGATGTGACAAACTAGAGGTTAAATTCGTCGCAAATATAAAAATACTAGGAAATTTTATTCATCACTTGTCAGCATTTTCTTTTTCATAAAAAACACGCACTGGACGGTTTTCAAAATATAAAAAAATTCTATCCTGCAGATGCGCTCGGATATAGAAAAATTCCACGACATTTTCTTTGCTCTGTCGACGACTGAACAGATGCATGTCATTGCTCGAGACAGAGAGGCACGTCGTACAAAGGAACTCAGGAAAAGTGAACCAACGTCTTCCCGAAGATCTGTAAAAGGAAATACTCCGCGTTCCGCCAAGCGGAAGATACTCAAATCTTGAATGTATTCCAGTTTGCCATTTTGATGTTTTCATTGCACCTGTGAGAAAAGAGAAGACAATTTCCGTCACATTCCTTTTTCAAATTGTCATACGAAAGTATTTCAGAAAAATTGTCAGTCGTGCGGATGATGGCAGCTAAATTAAAGCATCTCTTGTTGTAATTATTTTGGAATCGAAATGACATTCTTTATCGGGAACACTCTTATCTTCATGAGTAAGCGAGCACCTGTCCACGAAATATTTGGCTATTCCTGACTGGAAGCCGCAGTTGATTAGTGATACACGTTTTAAAATGTGTAAAAAGTGGAAAACATTTGTTGGAAGTGCAGCGTTGATTTTAACACTATGCTCATCCATAGCATCCACAATAGGTGAAATAATTATTGTAAATTTCGAAGAAAAGGCAGCAGACAAAATCTGAAAACAGTCCATTAAAAAAAAACAGATTACCAGAATTTCCTGAATTTGGAACGGACATTGCTGGAAGGCGACCTCATCACAGTCACAGTTTATCCAGATCTTTGCGAACCTCACAATTTTCCGGTTGGATTCAAATCCAACATTTCAATGACATTGTCTAACTGGTGGATAGAAAGAAATGCTGATGGCAAAATAATCCGAAATGAAGACTTCATAAAATGGCGTGATCA
>CAJPEX010001973.1:15662-45953 GCA_905338405.1 Notodromas monacha
TAAAGTTCCATGCTCAACCCGCAGCTTTGTTGTGATCTAGATTTCTAGAAGATTCTACGTTCGCTAGAAGCCCCAATTTGATTAAAAAAGATACAAATTTGTCTACCGTCATCAAGATCAGTTTAAAAAACAGTAAATCGATTTCTTCGACGATTTGTTCACAGTATCCGGGTGAAATCCTTTGAGAGCTTGAAACACGAGCTAGAGAGTGGACATTGGATTCAGGGCTCAGCGAATTTTTCTACGTGCTCTACACATATCACTGGTCTCCTGGAAATCATGAACTTGGACTTTCAAAGCTTTGAAAATTATCGCATCGGTAATACGAAGTACAGTGATACCTCGGTTAATATACTCAATCCTCTCCAAAGCTCAACCCAACCATTCGGGAGGTCTATTAATCGAGTAATATACATAGTTCATTGATTTCAGGCCCTAGAAAAATCCGTGCTTGAACAATGTGAAGTACGGTATGGCTTATTTGTTCCAGGACCTTTGGAAATTTTCGTTGTTTGAAAAAAATAAAATAAAATGAAATCCATGATCGAAAAAAATCAGAAAGAGGAAGACAATTCCTAACAAACCTAAAAATGCCATGAAAGCTTTCCGAAACTTGAAAAATATTCTAGCAGCCATATACAGTATTCGAAATAGACTTCGAATTTTAGAAGATTACCGTACTCACTTTTTATGAAATCTGCCCCTCCGTTAGGGGCAGATTTCATACGAAGCAAGAATAGGTTTCAACCTAGTCCATTATCAGGGGTACCACTAATACGCTCAAAAAACGTCGTAAATTGTGAAATCATTAATTATCAAATTTTTGACCCAAATCTGAAGACAGGGAAGAGCAAATTTCAGCCACGATTTACGGAGTCCCGGAATTCGGCTCTTCAGTGGAATTCATCTTCCATTCAATGCTCGGGAACGGGGATCAGGTTGATGTTATTTTCACGGAGCCACGTCTATCGCAGTCATACAAGATTCAATGCAGCTTGGCAAAAAACGTACACCTCGTCACACAGCGATGTAAATTGATGAAGATAAATTCGAACGTTGAATAATTTGACTGAACACACAAACACGCACTTTTCTTGCAGTTAACGATGCGGAAATGCTGGCGGAAAATGCGACAGATTCAGGGTTCGGCAAATCAGCCACGGTGCTAATTAGGACGGAAGCATGTGGCAACAGAAACGAAAGCGACGATTCTCTCTCCAATACCGTCAGTATATCTTCGTACTACAATATTTTCATTAGTGACCTACAGTAAAAAAAAAAAACTTGATACAGCACAATTGAATCTCAAAATAAATCTTACTACAACGTAACCTACAAGAATTGATTCATGAAATGCTGCATTGATCATTTAAATCTGGGTGCAGGGACAGTAAGGCCGGTTACGTTTTAAAATACATGATTAAAGATGAAAATAACGTAATAAAAGAACGAGAGAACATTTAAAAATTTTAATAACCCACGCTAAAAATATTTTCCATTTCGATTTCGGACGTTTTCACTCAAGAGTATACCACGTCCAGAAAACCGTCAAAGTTGGTTATGGCCCAAACTAGCCCAATTTTTTTTTTTAATCCGTCTGTCAAATTTTTCAAATTTACAGATCAGCGCATGGAAAGTTCCTCAATGGATGACATCGCAAACAGGCGAACTAGCACTTGAGAAACCATACCCAGAAATTGCATCAGGTAAGGAAATATTTCTAATTTTCAAAATACTGTAATCTTTAAGACCACCACAGAGACAACTTTTACAGATCTTGGGCCCAATCCTGACACGACCAATCAATCCATCACGATATTCGAAGCATCGTCCAGGTTTGTGAACAGTAGTCCATTTTTAAAAATAGTTAATGTGAACAATGTGATCTTGATTCTTGAAGGACTGTGAGCATCAATGACTGGAAGAACCTCACAAAAATTTGGAATGATGGCGGCATCTTCACGGTAGAAATAAAACTCGAACAATGTAAGAACTTGGGAATAAATGCTCAAGAACATCAAGGACGACAAGAAACGATTGCTTTCACGATTTTGAGCAGCTATTTGAGCAGTGAAGGTGAGAAGAAGAGAGATACTACTCAAGTTTTCGCGATTGGGCTGCCCATTAAGAGGAAAAAGGAAACCTTTTTATCTTAGAAAATAAGAGAACTTCAGTTCTTACACCTCAATGAAAATTCAATTTTACAATACTCCATTATGATTTGAAAGAATTGACCAAGTCGAAAAACAAAAACTTTCAGAAAGGCAATATTCTTGATTTTGGAGAAGCATATACAATTTACATTTTTGTTAGATTACAAGTATATAATTTTCTGTACAGTACATACTTTTTAAAATGAGGAATCCATACTGAAGAAAATTTATCCAAGAAATTCGTTCAAAAGAATATTTGAAATCTCACGAACATCAGACTTGTTTCATGTACAGTAACTTGTTGGCTTATAGATTCCTTTTTTTTAAATCATTCAAAAGAATCAAAACTATGAAAAAACTTATGAAACAAAGTCACTTAAACTTCATAAAAATTAATTCGGTGCATCCAATTCAATTTTTAGAATGGCAGCCCAACAGCGGGAATTTTATGCAGGATCATTTATTGTATTCAGCTGGCTCAAATACTTTCTGATCACAAAACGGGAAATGCTTTATTCAGAGTACATTGGTGCATCGAAACCCGGAGTTACTCATTTTGAAGAAGAAACCTGGATAACGCAGCATTTCATCATCATCACGCTGAATAATGGAAGCGAGACGATTTACGTGAACGCGCTGAAGTTCAGTGCGAACAACTACGATTTCCAACAGCTCCAATCACAGTTTTACGACTGCGGTTCATTCCTAGATTCCAGCGTCGTTCTGGGGTATAATGTCGGACCACCAGGTGTCAGTCAATAAATCAACAGAAAGAAGTGCATACCTGTCTTTCAAATTCCCTCGGTGTCTTCCTTCAACATTTGGAGGTTGAACATGTGCCGGATCGTTGGACGACCATGAGGACAGTCCTGAAAGATCAGGAAAAATATAATACTGTTTATTTATACCATCTTCCTGAAACCCAGAAAAAATATAAATTGATACCAGGAGGAAGTGAAACCATGAATTTGCAGTGCTTTGAAGATATTTCGACGTTGGAAATGAATCGAATGTTTTCAAGATCGACGGCTGCTTTCGAGTTTTAATGTATGAATTGTTTGAATCACGTTCGATTTAAGGAATTAGCTTTGATTTATTTATTTTTACTTTTATCATTTTAATATTAAACGTCCCAAACTTTTGGATCACGATCTTATTAAACGTAGCCTGAATTTACCTACATTTGTAGGAAGGAACAAGTAGGAATCCCTCAATCTGTCCTATTATATTAAATAAAATTCCTCTTACTGTTGAAAAATTACTTTTTTCGGACCATGGAATCCTCTTGTTGGAACACACTAGCAGCAACTAGTGCAAAAAAACCAGGTCAATTCACATGACATTTTTCAGCTCAACATTTTGATAAAATCCTATCCCCAAGTGAAACCCGCCCCCCATTTTCAGCAAATTAAAATTGCAATACTTCGAAAGTTCATAATTTGAATTTTGACAAGAATTAAACCTGAATCCAATCAATGTTCAATTTTGTATGTACAGTATATAAAACATACTATTAAAATGGGTCAACAATTTCTTATTAGAATTAAGTATGACGCGCATCTGAACCTCTGAAATGCTTATCTGATTTCATACCCGTCAATAACGCGCACCCCATTTTATTCCTCTGATTTGTGTGAAAATTTACTGACGTAGAAAAAAAAACCCCACCCAAGGACTGTCCATGGACGACATGTTGTCTAGAATTCTTCTCATGTCACTGAATCGCAAATCCATCCCGATTCTCACAGCCGTGTGACACGCTCGGTATGCAAACATACGCCACATGGCAGCTGGTTTTGGTCCGCAGCTACCAGTCCAAATCGTTCTGACATCATCCCCGTCATCCGAACCACCGCCCAACTGAAAAATCATCTCTTCGATTTCCTTGACGCCGAAAACGCATTGTTTACTGTGCGGGACTTGGACTATTTTCACTCGGCGACCAACGCGTTCTAAATATTGAAAATAAAATAAAAAAAGAACGTTGAAGTTGTTCAAACTTTTTTTGAAAGATAAATGCACGGGTTACTCACCGTCATCGTCGATCAAGAAATCATAGCCCAATTTTTGGAAACAGAGTAGATTGTCCACCAGGATGGCCTCATTGCTCAACGTAAGCTCCATTTTTATTGGCCTGTGGAAATTTTACTTCCAAACATCAAAATGATTCGAATTTCCAAAAAAAAAGGAGGGCTTAGAATGTTGAGTGTCCACGAGGTTAATGATCAGTTGGTAAAAAACAAACACAGAATGGATTCAAAATTTCTTACTGTATAATGATAGGGTCACATTCGCAGTTACGTAATTTTCATGGAAAAGGATTTAGAAAATTTTCGTAAGGATTAAGAAATTCTCACTGCACATTTGGATACAGTAACACTTTTAATTTTGGGACACCTGAAGAAAAACATTATAAAGAAGCCTACGTACGCCATCAACTTTTGTCCGCTTATCTTCGTCTTCTTCTGCAGCTGCTCGAAATTCCACTTCTCGTCACTCGCATGTTGGTCCACAATGAATAGGTCGTCTCCGAAAAGGGCAACAATAAAGCCTTTGTTATATTGCCCGACAATATTCATCTTCTTGAAAGAGTCTTTCGACAATTCACGCTTGAGTTCTTCTTCCGCGCTTACATTTTGACCAGGTTCTATTTTTGCCCTAAATTTCAATTGACATCCACTGTCTGACTGCGAGACGAGAGATGAACTTCTCACTAGCTCGGATATTTCTTCCAGGTTGATGTTCAGAACCATGTCAGCAGCACAGCCATTCATTCTCCTTCCCTGGACAGACACATGCATTCATTTTGTCNTTGGTCCACAATGAATAGGTCGTCTCCGAAAAGGGCAACAATAAAGCCTTTGTTATATTGCCCGACAATATTCATCTTCTTGAAAGAGTCTTTCGACAATTCACGCTTGAGTTCTTCTTCCGCGCTTGTATTTTGACCAGGTTCTATTTTTGCCCTGAATTTCAATTGACATTCACTGTCTGACTGCGAGAAGAGAGATGAACTTCTTGCTAGCTCGGATATTTCTTCCAGGTTAATGTTCAGAACCATGTCAGCAGCACAGCCATTCATTCTCCTTCCCTGGACAGACAATTGCATTCATTTTGTCAGGGTTGGTAAAGACGGACGCAATTTAACAAGGACCTCTACTTGAATATTTCCAGACCACCATTCCAACTGCTGCTCATCGATTTTAAAATTACAGCATCATACATAAAAAGAAAAAGTTTGAATGAAATACTCAATCTTTGAGTATGTTCAACAACAAGAATATTTTCTCTTACTTTTGTGTATATGAATTTGCAGGTGGTCTAAGCGCAGTCAACTATAGTGCTTCAATAAACCGGAAAATCTTCCTAATACAGTGATACCACTTCCACACATGTCACATGCATTCGGACGGAAATATTGTTTTGATCCCAGCAATTCTGATGATGCACTTGGATCTTACTCGGAAATTCCGATTGGTAAGCAAGAAGTTGCGTAAGTCAGATATTAAATTGAATAAAATCCTTCACAAATGAACATAGGTTAGCTTCAAATATTTTCTGCGGAGTAAAAACAACATTTTTTAAATAATACCTCGAATGGAACTCACCTCTGAAGCGTGTTCTCCACTGAGATCAAACAATTTATCATCCTCTTCGCAAGAAGACACCCTGACGAACTTATCCGATAAGATCGGTCCACTTTCCATTTCGCAAGATTTCCCAAGGATTTTGAAAACTATCCTCAAATTTTGATTTTGTACATGGTAACAAGTCAACTGACTCGGGTAAACTAATTTTCGAAATATCCGAAGATTCAGACAGCATTCGGAATTCCAGGGTATTTTCTGATCTTTCTTCCACATAGGTTTGTTCATTCGTGGATGCACGTTCGATTTCGGACGTAGAAGCTTCATTAAGAGTGATTGTACGTTGATCGGCGGAAACAAATTCATCCACTGAACACGCAAACGCAGAAAATCTGTTCTTTGACGAATTATTTCGTTGGGAACCAGTACAGCCAAAAACCTGATCCACTTCAGTCTGTGCCTTGGATGAGGAATCGTCGCACTTCCCAAAATACGTGTCCAATTTTCTTTCTAGCATCAAAAATAAATGAAGGGAAATTATTACACCAACAAGCTTTCGACCATAAGAACTGCGACGATTGCTCACGTTTCGAATTTTCCTTGGCACGGAATTCAAGCGTATTCACAGACAATCGCTTCCGCTCCGACGAGAAACGATGACCAGGAGACGATGAGCTAAACCTAGAAGCAATACTTGCAGCAAAAGTTAGCTTTTCTTCACTATTCTCTTCGTTGGTGCTTTTAGTTGAAGTGACATCGAGAATTGTGCGGCTGCTGTCGATCGTGGGAATTTGTGATGGAATATTCTGATACATTTCGATCAACGACGACTGAAAATATTAGAAAAAGAAAAAAAGTTTGAAGAGAAACGCATTTTTAACCTACACCGGCAGCATAATCTTCAATATCAAACATAGTAAGCGAGAGTTTTTGGAGGTCAACGGAATTTACACGAGCCTAATTGAAAATATAAGATCGTCTCGTACGTACTCGACAAATATATAAAATGTTAATGAAAAGGAAAGAAAGGGTGATTTTAAATTTTTCAAATATGTCCATAGTCACGATTTTATTTGCTTTCACATGTCCCCTGACATCCGTCGTTTACATAGGCTTCGAATTGCTTTATATACGTCAAGTTACGTCACGTCATCTCAGGTTAAGTCAAGTCACGCTTGCTTATTTAACGTCAAATACGTTCCGGTTTAATTGTTTTCGTAAGGTTAAAGATTCAGACAACACCTTGGCTTTCCATGAAGTAAGAGTGAGATTTTGTGTTTTAGGAACGAACGAATGTTTCATCGTAAAAAAAAGACGAAAACTACGCACCTTCACGGTGGCCAAGAAAAGTTTCTCGTGATGCAACATAACCTTCCGTTTGTCCGGCGTTACATTCACATCCACAGCTCCTTTCTTCACAGCGATATTCAAACAAACGAAAGGATACTGATTCCTGTTGAACTGCTGATACACGTTTCGGATCACTTTAGCGATCTGGAGATCCATGAAAATTTTTATGAGCAAAATGTTGTCTTCAGCTCATCATCGAAAGACTTACGGATGGCAGATCACAAGGACGAGAATCTACAAAAAAGTATGTCTTGTCGGGAGCCGATCTCCCATCGCCGTGTCGACAGCTCGACACGAATCCCTCAACAGAGAACAGATCTGAAACCTCGCCGGAATGATTACTCAAATTGTACTCCCCCAAAATGTCTTCGGTAGGAGGTATTTGGACAAACGGGATCACAGTTTGGGCCTGAACAATTCACCGTGAAAAAAAAAAGTGAGAAACAAGACTTGACGAATGTGGAAAAAGATGTACCAATTTCGGTCCAAAAACTTCCACAATAGCTTCTTTCATGGATCCTCTTCCTTGCGTTCGCAACACCGGGGAAAGTTTCCCGTTCGAATGGACGTTTGAACAAGAGAATCTAGAAAATTTTTCAATTTCCCCTTTTTATTTTTGGGTGGAAAAATAAGCGTTTGCTTCGTTGTTCGATTCGACCAACCTGACTCCGTTTCGTACGAGAGCATAGCCGATTAGGATTTCTTCAGCTTTTGCAAATTCGTTTTTCAGACAGCTCATGAATTGTTGTCTTCTCACGGGGAACGTTTCAAACAGTTTGGCAAGTGTTATCGTCGTGCCCACCTGAAAAAATGCAACTCGAGGGTTCATTCTCCGTGAATCGGAATAAACGCTAACATTTTCAGAAAATAATTAATGTATATAATACTGCGATTACGTACCCGAAAAAGTATCGCAAGAATACCATATTTTTCCAATTTTAAAGCTTCTCGAAAATTCAATCAGAACGTCCAGTTTTTAGGAATCCTTTCTCAAATATCTTTTTCGAAAAAGTTATGTTCAGGGAAACACTTCGAAACGATGATGAGACATCAATTTACGCATGAGAAATTTCTTACTACCATTATTACAAAAAATATATACAGTACGTTTCAATATGATGATGAATGTAGAATGTCTGTTTGTCAATCGTACCAAAAATCAAGCTTCAATATGATCACAAAAAAAAATATCACACGATGAAAAATCCGAGAAACCACTAATGATCAGTGTCTCCCGCTGTCATTTCGGAAAACAAAATTTTCCAGCGAACCGAAAATTTCATAAAAAAAAAAAAAACACACAGCTAACCTGTCGAGACGCAACGACATGTTCGGAAATTTTTCCATGACGATCATAAACCAATTTTGAAGCACGTGCAGCTGCCTTGTGCTTCGTAATCACAGTTACTTCTGACAAGGCACACAATGAACTGATCGCCTCTCCTCTGAATCCATACGTCTCTACTCCTTTCAAGAGATCTTCGAATTCTCGTATTTTTGAGGTCGTGTGCTTCAGTGCTGCAAATATCAATTTAAAATTTATGCAAAAATTATTCACGCGACTTCAGCCCGTGCTTTTTTCTTCTCCTAAAAATTGCGTTAGGAACGTCAGGGCGGCCTCATGTTTGTGATGATGACATCATCTGTACATTGTAGAAATTGAAGAATGTTTTAACAAAAACCTTCCGACTGGATTTTTTGTGGAAGTATATTTTTCTGAATGCAAGAATCTACTGTTTGAAAGCTAACAATAAAAATTGACCACATGTTTTTATTCACTGAGAGGCTCCATTTTCCGTCCATTTTTAAAAATGACATAAAAAATAACCAAATACGGTAAGTATTTTGCAGTTAATGGCAGAATTTTTCCGGTTGCAATGAGTACTATGAGAAACATTGCTGAACCTAAATTTTTTTCCTCGCACACCTCGATTTGTTCAAGTAATTCTCTGTCACTCCTGAAAGATCAACGAACAAAAAATATAAACAGCTTGACTGTCATGTTTTCTCCGGTCGCAGGAAAGATGCAAACCTATCTTTCGTCTGACCTACTCAAACCTCTAGTATGACAGATATTTAAAACCCCGGAAATAAACCCTCAAGCAGCTGTAAAATGCTTGTTCCCGAAGCTGAAGCACGCTTAGTGATTTACAATTTTAAATAGATAAAGACCCATAGATTCAAGCGGGAATGAGTTAGCACCAACCCAGAGCTTCGAAATCATTTTCATGAATTCCGCAACCGTTGTCGGAAACCTCTATAGAATCCAAGCCTCGGTCTTTAAATTTGATTTCGACATTTGTCGCACCGGCATCAAGGGAATTCTCCACAATCTCCTTTACTGCTACAGCGAGACTGACGACAACCTGGAAGCAACATTCATAAAAGAATCAGACCGGAGTTCGTAAGAATGTCAGAACTTTACCTGACCGGAGCATATTTGATGTACGGACTCTTTGTCGATCGCTTTGATAGACCCACTCATGCTTAGTCAACAAATATTAAGTTTTATGGCTGTTTTTAAGAGGGTCAAGAAAGAAGAAGAATTGTCCATCACGGGTTCGCAAAGAACAGTACATCAGTAATTTAATAACCCAAGGCACTTGACACGAGAATATTTCCCAACGAGAAAATGACAACACAATTGAAGTAAACGTAACCGAGTTTTACTACTTGACTGTCCATGAACAGTCAACCACAAGATCCATCTGTCCAACCATCACGCCATCTCTCGTTGACTTTAGAACAGTCGAACAGCGGTTTTCCCAACTTCTCGTTAACTTCGTTGTGTCGCTCGCAAAGCCATAAACTCAACGTCTTCTGATTTTTCGTCACGGGAGGAAATTCTCGCAGTCTGTTGGAGCAGAAACAGTGATTACAGGAGGGAAGCCCAAACGGCAAATGTGCAGTTGGTTCAAAAATGTCGCCTAGGACCTAAAATTGATTTCAAGAGGACTTTTCGGATCCAGGAAACACATTCATTAATGTAAAACGTATCATTATCAATGCACTTCGCTCCTGTGTTGCTCCCATAGACTTCAAGGATCTTTTCGATTTCATGAATGATCAAAAAACATTGAGCTCTTCTGGAAATTCCCCGAGTGCCCAACCGTCCGTGAGGATTCCATTAACTTGAAACAATGAAAAATTAACAGCAACACGCGAAGAAAGCCCTTTTTCTTTTAATTTCAATTTTTTTTAATTTTAAACCTGCTTTGGTCAACCGCTTGTTCACCAACGGATATTTCAGGACGCTTTTCAAATTCAACACAAACAAAAAAACTCAACACTACCGGTATTTATTCTTAGCACATACTGCAGTTCTACGATTTAAGCCATTAAATAATGTACTTCATTGGATTTTAATAAGCTTGAAACAGTTGGTTGCACTTGGAAGACTAGCAAAATTAAATGACAGATGCAAATATTGCACGTCGCACAAACCTTAGGAACACAAAGATCTGAAGATTAGTGTAACAGTTTCAGAATCTGCTGGCAAATCACTTCAACCTGGACGGGCAAACAAGGAAACAATAAAACAGGGAAATCGTAAATTTAACCCCTTGAAATTTGAACATCAGAACCCCTAATTTTTAAAGAAAAAAAGGCTTCTTGACAATAAATGAAAACATAAATTACTCACGAATCACGGAAATCAGCTGCGCAAAAATCACAGGGATAAAACCGAGAGAAAAGCTTGAAAAAATTCGACATGTTCTGTTGTTGCGCAGACGTGGGGCTATCCGGGTAATAAGCAGCCATTGTGTGAAGAAATTTCCATGTGGCATTCCCGAGTTCATCTTTGTCTAAGGGACATTCCCGTTCCTCTGAAATCTTGGAGCTTTTCTTCATCTAAAATACAGCTTTCTACACTAAAATCTTCCAATACCCTCATGTGAAATGAATAAAGAATACTTCTGCTGAAGTCGACTGATTTAGCTTCATCCATGACTTGAAATCCATACACGCTCTGCAGGGTTTTTTCCCCTCTCCGTGAGACGACATCGATCTAAATGCTTCTTCCATTTCGCAATATTCTGACGCGGAAATAATAAATAATCTGCTTAAGTGTTCCTGGGAAATTTTAACATGCAAAAAAAAATGATCAAGGCACTCTTGACACATTCAATTGAAAAACAACGGCTTTCGATGCCACCATCGTCACTAAACCAGACATTAAATCAAACGTCGAAAGAGAACAATGCACTGTACGAGACCTTTTATTTCGCCACTTTAAACTTCCCCAAATTCAGCTTATCTCTCAAAGCTTCGTATTTTTTACGTTCTTCAGGGTTATTTGACGGTGACACTTTCTCAAACGCGAAATCGAAATGTTCATTGCCAACAGAGACGATACCCGGTTTAGCACTAGTTTCCGAATCGAACTTTAAAATCTCTTTCAGCGCGGCAACAGAAGCCTCTCGAACCAAAGCTGCGAGATCCGCGCCGGAAAAGCCGTCGCAACGCGGTGATCTGGCAATAGCCGCGAGGTCGACACCAGGCTTGAGCTTGGGCTTTGTGCCACCTGCTGTCAAGGCGAAAATTATGTCAGCTCTGTCGTCGGGACACGGAAGACCAACGTAGAGAATCTTATCCAGTCGACCAGGTCTAAATCAAAGGAAAACGAACGAAAACTCAGTTTTCATGTTTTTACAAACGAATCTATCGTCGGTTAAATACACAGCTGATGATCGATGCTTTCATTCCGACGAGTGCGGAATGACGAAACCCATTTATACAGTATTCACCGTTTTTTTTTTCCTTTTGAATTTTCACATTTCGGTGATTTGCGCATTTCGTAACGAAGTTGAGCATTTCAACAGAAATCGTACCAACCCCCTAGTTTGATTTGTGCAAACATCAACATAAGGCGTTTCAAAGACCGGATAGCTCATATAGATTTCAATTTTCAAGAAACCTAATAAACAATATTAGAAGATTCGTATAGTTGAGGAATACTTCTCCTCAATTACTAAAGACAGATCAATCACAACTTTTTGAAGATATTGCTGAAGTGAAACACAAATATTTTCGCTAATCTTCGAGCCTCAAAAAGTTCCGAGGGGGCTTCAAAAATTTTTTGGACGTAGAACGTTTCGGAGCACCGAGAACTGGCAGAAGACTACTAGCAGCAGTGAACGTTCCGAAGCGGAATACCATGCGAAAAAGAATACATATTGTATTTACATTCAAATTTAATTGAATTTTTATTCTGATCGAGTTATTACCATTAAAATACGTTCATTGAAGTTCTGGAAATTTCTGATTTCCGATCTCACCTTAGGACGGCGGGATCGAGGATGTCAGGTCTATTCGTCGCAGCCATAACAAAAACTCCTTTCCGTCCTCCGACACCATCCATCTCGGTCAATAGTTGATTGACAACACGGCCGGAAGCACCATCTCCTCCAGGACCCGAAGATCGTTTCGGACACAAGGAATCCAGCTCGTCAAAAAATATTACACAAGGTGCGGAATTTCTGGCTCTCACGAAACATGCCCGCACAGCACGCTCACTTTCGCCGACGTACATGTTCAACAGCTCAGGTCCTTTCACAGATATAAAGTTGATGTTGGCTTCATTGGCTACGGCTTTGGCAAGCAATGTCTTCCCGCATCCCGGAGGACCGCAAAGAAGTACACCAGATGGGTTTCCTAAGCCTAGAGCCTCAAACTGTTCTGGAAATTTCACTGGTGCCATGATACTAACTTCTAATTCCTCTCTGATATCACTCAAAGCTCCAACATCGTCCCATGTGACATCTGGAACAGTAGCAAAGCCTTCACGCTTCGCAGATGGCTGAACGGTTTTGGAAGCAGTTACAAAATCTTCATCAGTTACACACAGCGTCAACTCTGTTCCTGCCTCCAGATTCGAGAATGAACGATTCACGGCGATCATCGCAGCTTCGCGAGTCAGCGACGCCAAATCTGCACCCACGAAACCTGGTGTTCTCCTCGCCACAAGATCAAAATCGAAATTAGGCGCCAACGTGAGGTCTGCACAGAGAATGTGGAGGATTTCTTTCCGGGCTGCCATATCGGGAATACCCAAGGAAATTTCACGATCAAATCGGCCACCACGACGAAGCCCGGGGTCCAAGGAATCAGGGCGACTTGTAGCACCCACAACAACGACCTTTGAGCCGTTGACGTGACAGGCCATATCATCTAAACAAGACACAAGTTGCGCGACAACCCGACGTTCCATTTCTTTTCCAGCAGTTTCTCGCTTCGGCGTGATTGAGTCAATTTCGTCGATAAAAAGGACACACGGTGCCGCATTTAGTGCAGCTTCAAAAACGTCTCGTAGTCTTCCTTCACTTTCACCAGAAACCCCACTGATCATTTCAGTCGCAGCAACCTTTATCAAGGGAATGCCGAGTTCTCCGGCAACGGCTCGGCCCAGTAAAGTTTTACCACTTCCCGGAGGTCCATGTAAGAGGAAGCCACGAGGTGGTGAAACACCGATTTTTGCGAACACCTCCGGATGTTCCATGTGGAAAACGAGTCTTTTTATCTCCTTCACTGCAACCTGTGCCCCACCAACATCACAGAATTTTACTGAAGGTATTTCCGGTGACACATCGATTCCTTTGGATCGTTTCTTCTTCGGCTGCGATGCCGTTGATTCTTCATTATTTCTTCTTACAGCGTTTGAGGGACGAGGTTTCTTAGCGGGCGACCCCTGCGCTGCTGAACTAGCACCGGAATGGTACAGTTTCGATATACTGGAGTTCATTGAAGTCTTCTGAATATCAGCATAAACTTCTTCCAGAACTTGCGGCATATCATCATCTTCATCGACGATCGTTTCACTGTCACTTGACGGGATTCCCAGGTCTTGACGAAGTATAGAGTAACACTTCTCGACGGATCTGCGAAAACTTCGCTTCTTCTTACGTCGATACTCGGGAAATCTGGCTTCTAACTCAGCGATCATATCGTCGATTGGAGTCAATGAATTGTCATCAAGGCCACCGACACTTCTTTTTTCGTCCACCAAGTTTAGTTATGCTCCTTAGTTGAACACCAGTTGATCCATGCCGTGAGAACCTTCACCCTAGCCTCCCTGTGCGACGAGTATAACGCCGTAAACACCGCGCGCCAGAGATAAAAACCTTCGGTAGTGTGTGTTCTCCTAAAATCAGGACAATTCCAAGCATTAAGCCCTTTCATCAAGAACCACTGAACCACCCATGAAACTGAACGGGGACATTCCACAACGTGTACATCTTCGACAACTGGAACATCTGCGCACGATTCTCACGGTTCATCCATCGCCTTGGATTTCGCTTAATGAATCGATGGTTTCACAAGCTTTCACAACACTAACTTGATCAATCCGCTGATCGCATTCGAGTCCGCCGCTCTCCAATGCAGCCTGCCACACCAGCATGAGGCAGCTGGGAGCGTAACGGAGCGCCCTCTGTACGTTGGACGAGGATGCTGCCTACAGGGACACGCGTAGGGTGCTGCGTGGGATAATGGGCTTGGGCAGGGTGAGAAATTGGCATGCGAAATTATTATTTCTTTTTTACTGTATGGCAAGTATTTACAATGCTGTATATTTTTAAACACTTTCAGCGAGCAGATCCCTGAAGCCAGAAAAATGTTCAGACTTACTTTTGTATCACTCACTACTTTATATTAATTTAATAGAAAATGTACCTGCAAATACATGGCTCAGCTTGGCATTAGATTTTTTTCTGAAGAGATGAAGCATGGATACATGATTTCTTCACGCATACAAATACGAGGAATCAACTTGTGGTCAACTAGGTACGGCACTCTTGGAAGTGGGATCGGAGGGACACGCTGCTCATATTGCGGCATTTGTGGCGCGCGGTCTCTATTTTTGGAAGCCATCACACACAAGATCTAAAATCAGGACAATTTCAAGCATTAGGCCCTTTCATCAAGAACCACCCATGAAACTGAACATGACATTCCACAACGTGTACATCCTCGACAACTGGAACATCTGCGCGCGATTCTCACGGTTCATCTATAGCCCTGGATTTAGCTTCATGAATCGATGGTTCCCCAAGCTTTCACTACACTAACTGAATCAATCCGCTGATCGCATTCAAGTCAGCCGCTCTCCATTGCAGCCTGCCTGCCACACCGGTGTTGCATGAGGCAGCTGGGTGCGTAACGGAGCGCCCTCTGTACGTTGGACGAGGATGCTGCCTACAGGGACACGCGTATGGTGCTGCGTGGGATAATGGGCTTGGGCAGGGTGAGAATTGGCATGCGAAATTATTATTTCTTTTTTACTGTATGGCAAGTATTTACAATGCTGTATATTTTTAAACACTTTCAGCGAGCCGATCCCTGAAGCCAGAAAAATGTTCAGACTTTGAAAACATAGTGAGTGATGAAATATAATTAAATTATCTTTTACATGGACGTTTATGTACCGAGTCGAACCGTAATCTAAAAAAAGACTTCTCTACTTCGTACCTATGTACTAAAGAAGTGCGTATGTATATATTACAACAGCTTCTTGTTAGAGATGTAAATTTCTCCCTCCCTCCTTATTGGATTTATATATTTCAGAGGATTTTTTATTGCAGTTGTAGAGTAATACAATTTAGTATTACTCTACAACTGCAATAAAAAATCCTCTGACAATTTAGGTTTCCCCATGCATGTGGGAATCTCGTTTGATAGCCCAAATTATGCTTATTTACAAAGGCACAGTATATTCACAGGTGGACTCCCTCTTGAGAAATCAAAGGGACCAGAAAAAATACTGTAGTTACAGAGAAAATTTCATATTAGAGGAAATCAAACGCATGGGGAGAGAGCCCTATATACGTGCATGAGAAAATAATAAAGTTTCTAAAAAGCAAAATCATTGTAGACAAGACTGTTGGAGAGAGAGAGATTCTCTTGAGATTCATTGTAACAAGATTCCACAGCACAATATAATCTCCTTACAACAAATTGTTGACACAAAATTGAAATAACATTGTGCTACAGGTGAACCTTGAAAACTCAAACCTCCCTAAGTTGAATTTTTCCAGATCCCTGCCTGAATCCCCTTAGAAACAATACATCAAAAACCTCCCTAAGTCAAAGGCTTTTCCCCTCAAACCTCTCAAAGTTAAATTTTCTGTGGCCTGTTAGCTATTACTTTCTTTACACATGAAAGAAAAAAACAATAAAAACATAAATTTATGTGTTTCAAAAGGAAGTGAAAGACTTAATTGGGGTAACCCCTGTCTACAGATTCCGTAGCATCCTTTCAACTTATTTAAGAAGCAATTTAAGCCCCAGAATACCACCATTCACAATTTTGGGCAATTTTTCCCAGAACAAAAGAGCTTTGTATTGTAGCTCAAACCTCTATAATTTAAAACCCAGCTCAGTTGAAATTTTTTGCTTGGCCCTTGAAATTCGACTTAGAGGTTCAGCTGTGATTGGACAGGAATAAAAATAAATTTCATTGTGAGGAATAATTTGTCAAAAGAAGATTCTACCGTATGTATATAACCCATCTATCCAAGACCAGAACTGGAAAGCAATCACTGTACTTTACTGTGACCCGTAAAAAAAACTATACCATATACCGGTGTACGCCTTGATTTTCATCGCTGGGACGTCGAGAAAGCCTCAATACGTGATGTCCCTTTCGTATCTGTATAATAGAAGCGTAGTCGGCCTCATAAAAACAGAGGAGCGTGCTGCGAATCCGTTCCCCGGAGATGCGTGCTATGGGGGCTCGCAAGCTCGTGAGAGGAATCTGAAACAGATCGGAAGTGGCCCATTTTTTCGGACCTATACCCAGCTAAAAATTGGAACACTCCACCAGCAACGCATATCTTCTGCTGTACTGCTGCTGTAAGGCATCAGTTGATGGCGGGAAAGTCAGACGTGTCATACAGTGAGAAGTTTTCGCATTGACAAAACAACCGGTGCGACCAAATTGTTCATTATAAGCGAAATGTAGAAACCGTGGGTAATTGCTTTGATAATGCGGATTATATTCGCGATTGCATTAATTCAGTTTGTAAAGAGAAAATCAACCAAAGGAATTTTTTTTCAGCTGATGGTCAATCGGTCATGCCGATTTGTATCTCTTGAGAGAAGTGCGAACTGTTCAGAACACGTAGGATAGGAAAAAAAGTAAGGCAAAAACATCGAGGTGAAACATGAAAGAAATCTGCAAAATCGTTTGACCATGAGCTGAAAAAACAAATTCCTTTGGTGGGTTTTCCCAGGTATTTCTTATTGGTTTTAGAGATTACTTCGATCATCAGATATACTGTATACTCAGGGAACTTAGGCTAATACAGTACTGTGTACCATTTATTATTCTGATGTTCACCTGGGTATGTAGTATTAATTACTGTATATTCTAAGTATCCTTGACGTTTGTTTTTCTTAGTGTTTCTATCTCATCTAAAACTTATATACGCTCGACTTCTTTATAACCTGATTTAAAGCACTAGAATTTTTACATAGTCTGTCCTAATAGAGGGCGCAACACTACTACAAGAAAAAATCAACGAGAATATGTGTCTACTAAGGAATATCTTCCTTTATAATTAAAACTTTGATGATTCTTTCTGGGTGTTTTTCTCCTGCCAGATACAACTCCATACAGCAGTATGTGATTTCTAGCACTCCAACCATGGAAATTGGGAATTTATCCGGAGTTGCGATGCTTCTTATCCTCGCTTTATCCTCCACTAATGGAAATCCGGAAACCTCGGCAACTTCTGTGAGTATATTATTAAAAAAAAAAAGAAGTCAGGGCGCTATTCCAGTACAGTGACCAGAACTGGAATAGCGCAAAAATCAAATTGATCTTTCATGCGATCTACTCCGTGAAAGGTGGGGAATCTGACAAGATCTAAAAGTGCAAGACAAGCAGAGAGTTATTATGAAAAATACGAAGGCTTGGCCGTGGCCAGCAACGATCTCGGAAAATTCAAGGATTTGCTATCCCCGATCCTCAAGCGACGAGTTTCTGGGACTCCGGCTCACGCTGCTGTCAGACAAGTTGGTAATCCAATATCCTGCGCTTTCATCCCACGATTTCGGTCATTTGATTCATTCCCCCTTTTTCAATTATTCCTCTGTTCGTTTCATCGTAAAGGTGAAACACATTTTGCATTTACGACAGTGTGATTTGCACCAGAATGACGAAACTACATAAATGCGAGGGTTGGTTCGTAAAAGATGATGAACAGGCCCTTACCATCATCAGAGGCAGATGCAATTTTTTCTTTTGCTCCTCAATCCTTCATTGGTATCTAATAAATTTTTTATCCACTATACTCAGCTTGTCAGCTATACAGATGGAAGCAAGAAAATACCTCACAGTCAATGCTCTCCACTGCAGTAAAGTTTAATGGATCAAGAGGAGCTGCGCAATGATCAAGTGATCAATTAAACTTCACTTCAGTGCACTTCTTTCACGAACCAACCCTTGTAAGTACAGAAGTGTGAAACCGCAGGGACATACTTTCAAAAAAATCGCGCTTTTCTCAAAAATACATGCACAATCTATTGTAACATTATGTAAATCAGGGATGTCCGCGAATTTGCGTGAAGAATATTTTTGAATATAGAGCTTGTTCTCTGTTAAAAAACTAACACTGTTGGTACTGGAAAAGCACTGTAAGTACTTGAAGAACTGAGTCTACTGAGTCTATAAATTCGTGCATCGGGGATTGTGTAACGTCTTACCGTGTATGCACAGCGGGAATATTGTACGCGTTTACATCACGGAATTCAGATGCTGAAATATATTTCCAGGCGTTGAGAGACTTTTTTGAAAATGCTTTTCTGATAATTTGGGCCTTATTCCGCCATCATTATGAGGAGTACATTAAAGTATCTTATATATTTCCCCTTTTAGATTCGAATCTCTCCTGAAAAATGATTTGATCAAAATTATCCATGAATTCATCGTAGTTTCTCGAGTTGTCCCGTCATTGTACGCAAATCATGCTGGTCATTCGCAGCACGTATCAAAAACTCTGACGGACTACGGATTCACCGTGTGGCATCACGAATTCAAGGACAGAGTGCCCGTCGTAGACCTGGTCATTAGAGGTCAAGAACTCAGTTTCACCAACATCGTCGCAACGTATCATCTGGACAACACCAACGGCCCTAAACGCAAAAAGCTGATCCTAGCTTGTCACTACGATTCCCTGTACGCGCACGCACTCAGCTCATTCGTTGGTGCCACGGATTCTGCCGTACCGTGCGCCATCTTGCTTGACATCGCACGAGTTCTCGCACCGCTGCTCTCCAAGGTCGAAAACGTGAGTTTCAATTCCAAACGGATTCCATAACACTGCATGACGCATCAGTATTGTGTTTCAACTCGGTAATGTGGCCAGAATTCCCATTTGCACCTTTATCTCTCTACATTCGAACTACGCAAACGCAGACATTTGCATTCAAGTAATGAGAAGTTCGCCTGTTCAATGCACTGACGAGAACTGCTCTGTGAAATATAAACGCGTCAGAGCAAAAATTTCATGAGTCAACGTACTGACACATATGGGACCAAAAAAAATTAGTTTTTATCACCGTAAGTTCGCAATCATATTTCATGAAGACTCGTCGGTGACAAAGTGTGCTTCAAAGAAGAACAAATAGAGTTCGAAACGGACCAAACGAGAAATTGAAGCCCGAATCGTTTTGCTTGATGGATAAACATTTTCCAGCCCTTTTCCTTGACCAAAAGACGTGAACAAATTTGATCATATATAAAATGTATTTTCTTCATTCCAGTCCTTGTTTTTTCTATATAGCCTTTTCCAAAAGCAAAAGAACGCAAAATTAGACGATTTATTCCAGGCTAAGCAAATTATTCATTCCAGGGTAGTACATCTTATGCACATTGTATAGGGAATGTTTCTCTCCCATACGAAATTCAATATGCAGTACATTGATCAAAATTTTCATAGTTAATATTCAAGCGGGCGTCGGGTGGACGCTGCAATAGACGGGTGGCCCGACACCCAAGGGAGATGGAAAACGACACATTGGGAGTCGGGGCCGACGCATAACGCTGGCGCGCCGGCAGCACGCTGGCAAGTAGCCACACAACTCCGAAATTTTTTGCTGGGTATAGCCTTTTCCAAAAGCAAAAGAGCGCAGATCAGACGATTCATTCCAGGCTAAGCAAATTATTCATTCCAGGGTAGTACATCTTATGCACATTGTATAGGGAATGTTTCTCTCCCATACGAAATTCAATATGCAGTACATTGATCAAAATTTTCATAGTTAATATTCACGGAAAAATACGTCCATCATGGACTTGCTCATGCATACATGGAAGGTGTAATAAAATAATCCTTTTTAATTTTCAAAAGCAAGGGCCAGCACCCATGCAGCTCTTACACTCGCAGCTTTTGTTGCTGGATAAAATCTTCCCTTAGTTTCATTCTATAAATTTTCCCACCAGGACTCATGACCATGGATTTGATGAACTCGGCTCCACCAGTAAGCAGCAGGTTCTTATCCGAAGTTTTTCCTGAAAAAATGAGTCCATTAAAACGTGAATACGATAGGAAATCATTTAAAGAAATACAGATTAGGTTTGGACAAATTTTTTAAACGTAGTGGAAATCAGTCAATGCCGGTCTATGTATCCTGAAGAAATAGTTTTGATCGGTAGTAGTAAAGGAAAGGTGTGTGTATCCAGAATTCCCCGCAATCGTATGGACCCAAACTCTTGCCATCAACAATTGAAACGACCTTTCAAAAATAGTTTAAATACGATAAATGGTTAAAAATCCAGGCATCCAAACTGCAAATGCATAAATAATGTCGCGACGACAATCCCATTTTTTTTGAGTGAAATGAACGAATAAATACTGACTTTACACTTGGTTCGTGGAGCCAGAACACCCAATCCTGCCTCCTGTTCTGAGCACATCAACGTGGAAGACGAAACAGTCAGCATCATTTCAGTGCTTCCATACGTCTGAAAATTAGGGGAAAACATATACAAAAATGAACTTAAATAGAAAGAGGACATACCAAAAACTAGACTATTGAAGTAACTAGACAAAGGTCCTCATCCTGTATCTTACTTCTTGTTACAGTACTTGTTTTTGTACTTGTGTTCATATTCTTAGAGTCTTCAGTTGCAAAGCACCTCAGAAGGGCAAGTAAAGAGCCTCTGCAAACTCCATCACAGAGCTTAGGTTGGTTGATGGGACTAAACTTAAATCAAGATACGGAGTAACGTACGCTTAGATATATATGTTCAAGAATATTTATTTTTCTTCGAATTACCGATGAATAACTAGAAATCCTTAATTAAATACTTCACCTGAGATATAGGGCGGTTCAAGTTGGGGAAAATGTTTCGCATAACAGCGACAATTGACGCAGGAAAAATGGCAGCACCAGCACTCATCCGACAAACCCGAGACAAATCAAATTCTTTCCAAGTTTCTTCTGGTAGCTTTGTCAAGTACATGGCGTCTTTTGGGTACAGCCAAACAGTCGTCACCTGAGCAGGTTCAACATAATTTTCAAATATTGGCAAAACACAAATTTTGGATTAGCTAGCGTGGAAAATGAAGAAGACGCGTGAGAAATGACCTTATTCTTTTTTTAAGGCGTCCTTTTAGGATAGTTTCCCATTAAATTACTCATTTTATAACTTTTGTTAAGTTGCGTTTTTTGCGATAGATGCGGTTCAATGTCAAGCACATGGCGTATTTTAGACACAGTCAAACAAATATTTTCAAATAATTATTTTCAATTAATTTTCAAATATTGGCAAAAAAATGAAATTTTGCTTATCGATCGCACTTTTTACTTCTTCTGCACACTCTTTACTGGAATAAAAAAAAAATTCCGCAGGAAAATCCTATCCCAGGTAATTTATTGAGTAGAATGCTGAACACAATTCACCGCAAAAAACCAATTGATGCGGTTCAATGTCAAGTACATGGCGTATTTTAGACATAGTCAAACAGTTGTCACCTGAGCAGATTCAAAATACCGTAATCTTCAAATATTCTTAACATGTCCATTTTTCCCAATCGATCGCATTTTATTCTTCTACTGCAAACTTGGAATTTTCAAAAAGTATCTCGTGAAAATCCGATCCTAGAGTAAATTTATCGATTAAAGCACATAATGCAAAAAATCATTTGATGCAATTCGACAAAATGCAGAAAAATAAATGCACCTTGTATCGCTGAATGGCACCAAGCAACATGTCTGGTTTGTACTGCGAAAATGATATTCCAGCACTGGCTGTGAAGAAAAAAAAAATCTTATTTTAAAATTCCTCTTGGTCAACTGAGTAATTACTTTTGAATAGGTTTGGACTTGATTAGTGCGAGTATTTGCGTTTCTTAGGTGGCTATACGGGCACCAAGTGACACGTGTTGGCGTGTAGAAGAAGTAGAAGAGGTCACTTTAAAGACCTTAGACCATTCATAAAATCAAGTGACACACGGTATCAGATTTGTAAAACGCCATTTCACAATAACCTTGAGACATTTCTGAGTTTAATTTGGATTAAATTCGAAATAAACTTCCGCTTTAAAAATAAAATTTATACAGCTTCCTTTGCATATGATTCTTGCCAAGTGTGATTCATCCATGTTGTCAATAAGTTTGAGATGATTTTCAGGTTTTAAATAAAACTAAAGAATTTGATTTTACTACAACCAGGGTGATTAAACAACATATTCTGACGTTGATTTATTTTTCTGAAGCTGTTGCATATAAAACCACAAAATTTTGCCGAGTACTCTGGAAATCCTTGCAGTACTGCAGCCTGAGTCAAAGTGAAGTCCCTATCTTGGGATTTTCAGGAAGAAGGATTTTCAAGGATGCGGAATATTTCCACTGAGATTTTTATTTTGATATTGCTACAGATTCAAGGATTTTATGACCATTGAGTTGTTTCTGTTTCCCCATGAGAGTTGGGGTGGAACCCAATTTGCATGGAAGCTTCCAAGGACAGGTTTTGGAAAATCACCAAAACGTGTCTTTTCATGACTAGGCGTAGAAACAAATTTTTAAGATGGAGCTTTCTTTGAGATACAGAATCAGTTTCAAATATATAAGCAAACTTGATAAATTACCGTTTTCTTTGGAACGGCTGACTAAATTTGTGACACATGTGGGTGCATTAATCTTCGAGAAATATAATACATAAATAAATTCATTCATTCGTAAATATGTTTATAATTCCACGAAAACATTTCTCTGGAGAGAGCTTCATTGTGAAAATCTCGATATTATATTCATGCATGCACAGGGAACATATTCATAATTCCTCAATTGTTTCCTACGGCACTTCTTCGTCTATAACCAAGACCGAGCTAAAATTTTAAAAACTCAACTACCGTTTTTCAGACACGCAAATAAGGTACATATTTCAGGTACCTGTGCAGTACTTGAAAAAATAAAACTCACCCATCATTGTTATACGTGAATGAAAGAAGAGAACGATGTGTGTGAGCAATTGCTTTCGGTGGCCCCGTGCTTCCACTAGATAAAAACGTAAGGCACACTTCATCTTGGTCGATTTCCGGAAATTCTGTGAATTTTTAAACAAGAATCCAGACTGATTAATTTCCAATCTTCTCGAACATTAATCCTTTAAAGTCTTTCGTAACGTCATTCAGTCAAAGAAGACAAGCAATAAAAAAAACACGTTATCTCTCCGTGTCATAAAATAAACCTCACTCTTCAATCTGAAAATTTGAAATTAAATCTCAGAATTTCAAACAAAAAAGAGGCTAATATATCTCGAAAATATTCTTCAAAACACAGCACTTCCCAAAAATGTATGTACAGGAACCACAATTAAGAAATGCTTGCTTCAAAACACAGTTCAGCAGAAGCAAGCAACTAAAAAAAAAAAAAAAAAGTGGGGGAAAACTGCAAGAATAAGATGGACATCACATTTTAGTATTATTCAACATCAATGTTTTAATTGAGGATTACAAAACGAGGCAAAAAAAGGATCGATTCCAAAAATTGAAAAAAAAACCTTAAGCTATGGGGTTCAAAAAGATGAATGGATAAATGTACTGCATTTCACATTTTCCCCATAATTAATTCACAGAACACACACAGTAAAAATATCAGAAATAATTTGAATAACTGGCAGCAGACTGACTCAAGAATAAAAATATCAAAAATATTGGAAGAATTAACCACAAATTTCTTGAATCCCAGCAGCTGAAGACTTTATAATAATAAAAAAGTTTTATTCAACTCCCCATAGAATCAAAAATTTTTTTTATTCCGTCAAAAAAAAAAAGACTCTCACCAATGTTTTTGTCAGCGTTGCCCGTCGCAATGTTTCTCACATCAAGATAACCCGCATGGGTTCCTGACATCAAGATGATTTGCGATCTGACCCGATCTTCATCAGATGATTTCTCAAATGCCTCGTCGACATATTTCTCTATCTCCAGTAATGACGAATGATCGCAAACAATGACAGGCACGTTCTCTTCGGCCAAGTGAGTCGGAATGCAATCTGTTTCACATCGAGGGTTCGGGCGTCTAATTAATTCCGTGAGGCATTTTTCATGGATTTCAAGAGGTGCTTGATCAAAATCCAAAGTTTTCAAAGACATGAAGCAAGCATTTTTCTTCTTCTCATTTTTTTCAGAGGTACAGTATGTTGATATGGTGGAAAGTTGATATGGTGGAAAGAGTTTTTGAGGTAGTCGAATATGTTAATTATGGCAACAATCCGGCGAAGAAGGGATTTTGTATTTTTTTTTCAAACGAAGATGTAAATAAGAGTTCTTCTAGAAAAGTCGCAGATTTTGTTTTTTTTTTTCAAACGAAGATGTAAATAAGAGTTTTCCTAGAAAAGTCCAATTGCTGGAATGTAAAACCCTGGCACTAAATGATTTCGAACTCAGACAAAAAATTTCATCAGACACTAAGATTTAGCGCTCATTCATTTTTACAAACCAACACAAAACATGAAAACAAGTTCTTCATTTTCAAAACTAATTTTTCGATAAAAAACGAATTTGAATAAAAGCAGGAGCACTTCAAAAGACGCTAAGAAATTAATATAAGCAGTTAAAACTTGTTAAAATTTAAGAATGACCTGACAATGCTTACATTTGTTTCTTGAGAACGACCTGCCATGATTTTACATGAAGCAAGGCTCGATTAAAAAAATAAACTTCAGCATTATTTTTCGAATCTTGAACACTTGAAGTACGAAAAACTCAATCACCAAATCTACGCATGGTTTCCATAAAAATCTCGCGGAAAATTTCCATCATAATACTGTATTTTCACGATCAACTGCACAATGGGCTGGGAATTATTTGAAAGTACTGCACGTAAAATTCAGCTGACAAGACGCTCAAAACTTTCTCCAACATTTCAAGCTATCTTCACTCAGAAAGAATGCTGATTTTTGTCATTCATTTTACTGAGGAACAGTAAACTGTTTTTTCTTTTCTTAAAAAAAAAAACTCACTGGAGGAATAATCAGGTACTGTAAATGCCACTGCTCCCAGAGCAACAGCAGCGTAAACGGGAATGAAAAAGTTGATGTCATTCTTGGAGCACACTAACATCACCGACCCTGGTCCAACTCCATACTTTTCTTTCAAAACAGCAGCAGTTTTCTTCACCATGGTCAGAAAACTTTGAAAAGATATCTTCTCATCCGTAGCTCCATCGATCTTCGAAAAAAAAATCCAAGTTGTCAGCAGTTATCAAATCTCGATTCGGTTTTCACAGTATTTTTTTCCCAGGAGGGTTTCGTGTGACTCACCCACATGTCTTTGTCTCCAAATTTGGCGATTATTTCGGCAATTCTTGCCTCTGTGTAACTCCATAGAGTTTTATCTTTTGCCAGGCCGGGTTCTTTTTCCGGCAAACGGCTCGCCAAAATTTTCTCTTCCTCATTACCCATAGCTTCCGATGAATACAAATAAAATACTGTATTGTGCTGTACTATAAGGCAGCAAAAATGCTAAAAAAATATATACGGTAGAAATCGCTATACAAGTAAAATATAATCGAAAGTCACCTGAAAAATAGGCTATGAAGAAAATTTAAATACAGTATCATATGTGGAGCAACTCGAGGCAGCATAAATAAAGTTTAGAAGAATTAAAACATAAAAAAATGTGCATGAAATCGATCTACTGCATCTAAAACCTGATTCGTCATAAGTAGAACACATTACGTTCGTGTAGTAAATTACCATCTAAACATAAATCAACCTTTAATAATACGTCCCCCGTGATTAACACGAATAGGAAAACAATTGAAGCATTTTTAACGCATCAATCGAGTAAAAAAAATGCTCTCGCAAAGAAGTCGTGAATCATAATTGTCCACAGTCAACTCAGTCTATATATTATTGTGGAAACTTTTTGATTTTTAGATATTCAATACTTCAATATCACCACCTTTTACTAAATTCACAAATATTTTCCTCGTCAAAAATGAGTTCACAGCAGCAGTTTGAAATACATTAAAAAAACAAGCCTGTTTTTAGGGTCTGATACATCAATCAAGATGGTAAAGGAAAAACGGAAAAGGCAATCAGTCAACTGATGAAGATATTATTTCGTTTTCATTGATCCCCCAACTATTTTTGCTTCGAATTCTCTATACAAAAACCTGATCATGTAACTGCTGGAACCAATACAGGTTTTTACTTCGAATCAATTCAAGAAGATTCACTGAGTAAATAACGAGCTTGACACTGCTGCTGCAACTCGTCCACAAATTTCCCACATACAGTACAGTACTGTACATACGAGGAGAGTTACAGCACGTTTCTGCGCGGACTTGAAATGATGTCAGAACATCAGGGGTTTTAAAAAACCTTTTTCTCACGTTCAGGCTAGGCAAACACCTTCTCGAGGAAATGAGCACCAATTTTTACACTCAACTCAGCCCTTTTGATCCATTCATGTTTTGAAACATGCCTTGAAATGTTCAGTTTTTATTTTATTTTATTTTTTTAAGCTCCCGGCCCCAGAACAGGAGCATCAATAACAAGCTGGTCCGCGCGGAACCGTGTGACCTCCCTCGTACACGCTCAACCTTGTGTAGCGCCGTTGACGGTTGCTCACTCACGCGCTGGGTGTTTAACTCAGCGAGAAAAACTGTGTCTACTCCACGACAAAGAAAGGGGCTAGTGTAGTCTATGCCTTCGGGCTATTGGCTATAACATAACATGTTTCAAACAAACCAGCGAGAAAATGCTAGCACGAATACACTGTTTACGCGTCACGTTAAATTTCCGTGTCAGCCGAAAAATAAACAAAACAAAGGGAGCATGAAAGAACACTGATGAGGAGGATAATAGGCCTAATAGGATAAATTAGACTTTCAACAACCGCTTGGTTATTTCTTGGCTTTTTTCAAAGTTTTATGCCGTCCAATTTCTGTATTTACGTGCATATCAAACACGCACACACACACACACACCTTTTTCCAAGATTGAAGGATTAAAAATGAGGATGTGCTTCATAAGCGGTTATATATAGACATTTTAAATTTTTTTTTAAATTTACACGTGCCTCAGTGAGGCCCCCACATGCAGACACTTCGACATAGGGACATTTATTTTTTAAGAAAAAAATCATTAAAAAGGCCCGAAATATGGACACTGACTCAACATGAGGACATTCCATGATAAAATTGCCAAATTTAAAGTGTTTTTAACCGAAAATAATCCGAACTAATTTTCTTTGTCTATAAAGGTTGGGGTGCTAGATACGTTCTTTTTAAGAAACAATGAAAAGGGGTAGTGAAAGGGTAGGTAAGTCGATTAAAAAAAAATTACCTATAGCACAAAGGGACTTCATTCTCTCTTTGTGACTTTGATGTCATTTTCACAGATGCCAACATTTCAATGAACTGTACAGTGGTATAGTATTCAATGCTCCAAATGTTCTTATTGGGTTGAAAAGATAATCACTGAATCAAATTCAAGTGGAAAATTTTTTTTCTTCATGGAATTCTGAAGTATATTCCTTCCACAAAACACCAATTAAAAAATTATATAATGTAAGTCCATGGGAAAACAAGACTCGACTTAGGGATAATTAAACTTACGGACACTCTTTATGCACCAACTATGTCCGCATCTGGGGATCTCACTATTGTCCTATGATTTTGCAAGGTTTTTACAATTTTGCAATTTACGAAGGAAATCATCGGTTGTCAATTGAGCATTCAAACAAACTTGGAAATGTGCTTACAATTATTTTCGGGGATATGGCGCGAAAAAATAAGATCGACAGTCTGCAGCGTTCCTGTCCTATTTCTGCGCATCCTGTGTAGAACTCAAAATGTTTCAGAGATGCTGGTATGGAAAATCAATCATCGATAAAAAAACAAAACAAATGGCGGACACTTTAAGGAACTTAAACTAAGTTAAAGTGTTTTTATTTCACGGCTTAGCCTAAAAAAAAGATGCTTGAAAAGTCGGCCTTTGCTGTGAGGTCGATTAAAAGATCGATGGTGAGGAAGCATTCAAACGATGGTCCGACACGGATTCATTGTACGGATCCAGGAAACTTGCTTCTGAATGGCAAACCAGCGGAGACTTGCAAAACATCGTGAGGAATATAAGATATTCATGGTTTTTTTTTTAAATAAACCATATGCAGGTCTTCACATTTTTTTAGTTCCGGTTTTGAAATTCACCAAGTTCGTACACGAGAATAAATTCGATAAGAATGGGTTTCTCGTTTTCATCACCACAGAGAGAAGCGTCAAAGATAATTTAAATTAAGATGTGGGTAGTCGTCCTTCCACCTTACTAAAATTAAGAGACTTGTTGTCATTTTAATGATTTTACAGATCTAAAGTTTAAGCCAAGGAGCAAAAGTCACTTATAGTTGAAAATAACCTCCATTTTGAGAAATACTGCTTACGAAGGTGGATGAATATATACCATAAACTCCAAATGAAACGCTCTTGTACTCATAAATAAGTTTTCCTTGTTTATCGCCACGCAGATTCTTCACAATTTCTTTTATACGCAAATTAAGACCTAGTTTTCCTCACCACAGATTAATTGATTAATTTTCATTTTCTTAGCAGCAGCAGTAAAATTACCAAAATGTATGAATTTCAAAGTCGGTTCACGGTCTTTAGTGTTATACTTATGAGGCTAACCTTCAATTTTAAAAAATACACGAAATCGGATGAATATACGGAATAAACTATAAATAATATGCTCTTGTACACATATGCAATTGATCATGCTGCTGATTTCAAACTCCAAAAAAAAACTGGGTCAAGTATTTAGTTTCTCAAAACTGATTCGAAGACTCGAAACGGAGCCTACATGAACAATGTGGAGAAAGTGTAATATAAAAAAATGCTTCTTAAAAAAACTCTCTTCATAATGTTGATATAATATCGACGTTTCTCAAAACTGATTTGAAGACTCAAAAAGGGAACCTATATGAATGTGGAGAAAACAATGTGGAGAAAAGGTAAATATAAAAAATGCTTCTTAAAAAAAAAAACTCTTTTTATAAGGTCGATATAATATCAATAGCATGATGTCATTGTATTTGTAAAATTAAATTCTAGATTCCATTATTAACACCTCCTCTGTATTAATTCCGAAAAACTGCATCCAACTTGATAATGAAATCACATCCTTCATTTTTTCCCCTCTGAAACATACGTCGAAAAAAAAAAACACGAACAAAAACAGGATGCCATGATTCTCCTGGATCTTCTGGGCACGGATATCGGGTTCGATTGCGTGTCATCCCGACGCTCAGCATGGGTTCCCTTTTCTGGTCAAGTTGCCGGAATTAATAATCGCAAGGACGGGCGTCAATTCTGGACATCACTGTTCGGCCTTCCCAAGATCAGTTCTTACATGCAATCGACGCAAAACATTTACGATAAATTTTTGTCGATTCAAGATCACCTTCGGAACAAGCGACTTCTTGTGGCCCACGATGGTAAAGGGAAGTACTGCAAGTACTTCCGGTCCGAAACGGCTTATGGGACCAACATTGCAGACGACCATGTGCCGTTCATGAACAAAGGTGGGAAATGTGAACAACTCTGGGATCGCGGAAAAAAAAAATCAGCTTTCCATATACCAAAGGCAATTATTTTCTACAGCATTTACAGTACTTTAGTACAGGTGGTGCCTCGCAATTCGAGGGTCAAATTTGCAGAGGGAGGTTGACTTGCAATTCGACCGTTGCCCC
>CAJPEX010001974.1:2388-36387 GCA_905338405.1 Notodromas monacha
AAAGACTACATAAGAAAACGATATATGAAGATCACCTGGTATTTCAACGCTGCACGAGCCCCTTGGTGGGGTGGATTTTATGAAAGACAAATGAGAGTCATTAAAGACTCCTTAGCAAGAGCATTCAAGGGGATACCTTTCAGTAATGATAACACGTTATTGGCAGCAATATCTTGGGTAGAGAACTCAATAAATTCTAGACCTATGACCTACATAGCTGAAGATAGAGAAACCCCTCTAATAATAACACCAGCATTATTCCTCCACCCACACCTCGCTGATTGTAACGCAAATGATTTACACTACGGCCCAAAACCATTAGAATTTCTAGAAACAGACAATAAAGGTGAATATACCAGACAAACATTATACAGGATTAAAGTAGTAGACAAAATTTGGACCTCTTATTATAACTCATACATTAAATCGTTAAGGAAATTCCCTTATAAAATTAAAAACTCCAAACTACTCCCAGAAGAAGGACAAATAGTTCTTTTAATAAATCAATCTTTAAAAACAAAATCACCATTTGAGAAATTAAAATGGAAATTATGTAGAATACTCAAAGTAAACAAAAGCCAAAGAGATGGATTAATCCGATCAGTTGATATCGTTACGTCACAACCTAATGCAGATGGAACTTATTCACCACTAATATTAAGAAATCAATCAGTGCAAAACTTAGTTCCAATGGAAATGGAAATACCCCAGCAAGAAAACATAGACCCAAAGAAAGTGAACCTAATACGATTATTGGAAACAAAAGTACAATGAAATAACAGAGAAAAGAATTCATTAACATAGGATCACGAATGAGTTTATCAACCTCCATCATCAGCGAGATCACAACTTAGAAGATCCAGCAAAATACCTCCGAACACTTGACAAAGTACGACAACTAATTTCAACAATACTGATACTCAACAAAGTAACATAACGAACTCGAATCTTGAGCAGCAACCCATTTTGTAACCAGTTAACGGATCATGAGCAACAAATTGCAAACAAAGTAACATCCCGCCTATACATCCCGCCCATACATTCCGCCTATACATCCCGCCTATACAACCCACCAACTCAAACAGCCGATATACCCGATATGACCCATCCTTCGAATACCTAAAATAAATCAACCACGAAAAAGAGGCAATTCAACTAAGCTTTGCAAGAATAAACCCCCAAAGCTAACTTCACGGAAGAGAAGTCATTAAACAATTGACCGCCATGACCAACAGTCCAAACCCCTCCAGGAGTCCGTTGAACTACCAATCGAACACTCTTCATCCCATCAACATGTACGAAGCATCCAGGTTCGATAGTAGTCGTTAGCTGTCCACGATTCGAGTTCAGTACAGTATCAACCAGAAAACACTCTTCATAGTCGTACTTCTTCACTTAATTGTTCAAATCTGAAAATAACAAATGATATTAAACTACAAAAATATACTTAATTATTAAAGAAAAACTTACCCATTTGATGCAGAAAAAGTAGGTCCAACGCAAGTAGGAATAGGTCCAAATGAACCAGCATGTCCATGTTCCACAGCAGGAGAAATAGCAGGAATAATATTCCCACAGTCGTTCCAACGCGGGTAAGAGCCAGAACAAACCCTTCCTAACTTTTTATCAAAACCCGGCAAGTTTTGAATCCCAGCCCATAAGGCCAAACAATGATATTTGGCAAAAGTTAAATAGCTCGTAGGAAGTAGATGGCCAAAATCTGTTAACTTCCCGCGTCCACTACTAAAGTGAACTAATCCATCAATTGGAGTGGGCAACGGAGTCCAACCAAAACCGTCCTTATTAATATCCCTCTTCACACCAAAAGAACTGTTCAGTCGATTGTAGAATGCCCTTTGATATAAACGACCCGCCCTTTCTCTAGCTTCCTCATCAACACACTCAATGTTTCGCCCCGATCTAAGAGGGACTACAGGCAGACCATTTGAATCGACCTCCATAAATACGCTAGTAGGACTTTGAAGAAGTGGGTCTGCAGAAGGCGGAGATGCCCCCAAACCAAAAACATCGCACGTAAAAGTCGTCACCATATCTTGGAAGAAAGCTTCGCATTCTTTAAAGAAACAGTCAAAACCAGCAAATTTCGCATCATAATAATTAAAGGTAACCAACTGCTTAATATCGTTAGTTCCCCCTCGAATGTAAACTTGCGAGAATTTGAAAGTTTTATCCAAATTAAATCCCTTGACGACAAGATCCATCATGTCTTCATTTGATATACTCCCACGTCGCATAACCATAGACCAACCGCTGATGGAAATCTGAAAAATTCATAAATAGAAACATAAACAACAATAATTTGTTCTCATTATTCTAATGTACTTACTTGGAAAATCTCAACACCCATTCCCTCAGTAAGATACAAGAAATCCGGAATTGGCCAACGAATCAATTGCGAATCATAGATCCGAGTTCGAAAAACAAAATTCCCAATTTTAAGGCCAGTCAGCATCGAGGTACTAATTATCAGAACAGCCGGTTTGTCGCTATTCTTACGAGCTGGGCCAGTATAAGGGTAATCATTTGTGGCGTACTCGTAACTTTCAAAAAACCAAAATCTGTTAACTTCCCGCGTCCACTACTAAAGTGAACTAATCCGTCAATCGGAGTGGGCAACGGAGTCCAACCAAAACCGTTCTTATTGATATCCCTCTTCACACCAAAAGAACTGTTAAGTCGATTGTAGAATGCCCTTTGAAATAGACGACCCGCCCTTTCTCTAGCTTCCTCATCAACACACTCAATGTTTCGCCCCGATCTAAGAGGGACTACAGGCAGACCATTTGAATCAACCTCCATAAATACGCTAGTAGGACTCTGGAGAAGTGGGTCTGCAGAAGGCGGAGATGCCCCCAAAGCAAAAACATCGCACATAAAAGTCGTCACCATATCTCGGAAGAAAGCTTCACATTCTTTAAAGAAACAATCAAAACCAGCAAATTTTGCATCATAATATTTAAAGGTAACCAACTGTTTAATATTGTTAGTTCCCCCTCGAATGTAAACTTGCGAGAATTTGAAAGTTTTATCCAAATTAAATCCCTTGACGACAAGATCCATCATGTTTTCATTTGATATACTCCCACGTTGCATAACCATAGACCAACCGCTGATGGAAATCTGAAAAATTCACAAATAGAAAAATAAAACAACAATAATTTGTTTTAATTATTCTAATGTACTTACTTGGAAAATCTCAACACCCATTCCCTCCGTAAGATATGAGAAATCCGGAATTGGCCAACGAATCAATTGCGAATCATAGATCCGAGTTCGAAAAACAAAATTCCCAATTTTAAGGCCAGTCAGCATCGAGGTACTAATTATCAGAACAGCCGGTTTGTCGCTATTCTTACGAGCTGGGCCAGTATAAGGGTAATCATTTGTGGCGTACTCGTAACTTTCAAAAACGCAACCTGGAATGGGCAGGGGGGCTCTCCAATCACCCAATTTTTTCAGCAAGCGTTTGGTGATCTTCATATTTCGAGCTGCATTACGAAAGTACACCAGTTGGTCAACAGGAGCAAACTTTGTCACTTGAAAAACATGGCACAATTCAACTAGAAGAAAAGAGCTGTTGAATTATGTCATTCAAAAACCAATTTTGCATAACTACTAACCATCAGAGAGTTCACCATCCTCAACAAGTTCACTCCCATTATCCGGTTTCGAAATAACACTAGCCTGTTTACTTCCCCTTGCCAGTGCAATAACTCGTTCTTCGTGTTTTTCAATCTCAACATCGTCATCAGAAACGGAAGCAGCTAAAGGCTCCTCAGCAACATTTGTAGGCACATCTACTATAGTTTCATTTTCGGAAGAAACAATTGATGTCCAGTCACAAAATAGATCTTCAGCAGTTCCCAACCTGAGCTCAGCCTCACGAAATTTAAGAATACGAACTCCGTCTAAAAAATCGAACAGAGAATGCATTATTAAACAAACATATATATCAGATAGGAAAATGTAAATCTTTAAAAAAAAAAAAAAAAAAAAAAAACAATACCCGCCCTTTAAACACTCCATGCTTNAAAAAAAAAAAAAAAAAAAAAAAAAAACCAATCTCACTTTTCTTCCTTTTTGATGTAAGATAGCCCAGTGACAAGATATCGAATATTATCACGTAGAGCCTCACTAATGGCGCATGCATCATTCATTAAAATACGTTCGAACGCATTTTTCATAGCTTCCTCAGCTTGTCGACAAATTGCCTCAGCTTGCCGCAGTCTATCCTGTTCAATATCAATACGACCTTGTAAGACGTCCTCAGTACCTTCCAGTAGTGCGCACTCTTCCCCAATCTCCATCAATCTAGCCCGTTTAAGTCGAAGTTCACGTTCTGCCCCACGTAATTCAGCTTCCACTACAACGTCACTCTGTATGATCTGTATTCAAATATCACGATAACTACACATCTTATTTTATATTTATAAAGACAAACCTTGATAAAACCTTCCAAACAATGGCGTTGATCTTCATTTAACTCGCACAGAATCTTAGAAATTGAATCACCCGAACTAATAGTCTCCTTTGGAGCCTGATTTTCGTTCTTAGCTGGATCACGATCTCTTTTTCGACAAGGAGTTACATCCATCTGTTCAATCCGACGCATCAGTTCCTGAAAATCTGCACAGTCAAGTGGAGGGAAATAATCAGCAACTATCACTCAACAAATCACATAAGCAACGACGTACCAGCCAACGTGTGCGAGGGATTGCCTGGAGCTGGTCCTCCTTCAGCCATAGCGGACACACAAGCAACGCGATGAAGTCTTCAAATGTCAATGTTTCGATTTCTCTTTTTTTTTTTCGACAAATGTGCACTTGCAAACGGTCGCAATCTTTCAAAAATGCAATACGCAAACAAAAAACAATGCCGAAAAAGTCTAAAAAAGCAAACGATGATGAACAAACGAATCAAAAAGCCACTGGGCTCTCACGATTTAAAATAACGCACGAAACAACGAATCTAAAAAAAAAAAGCGAAGTTCATCCCGCATTGAATTGGCCACTCGATACGTGATGAACCCCCGGGAACACATATAAAACAACAAGAATTAAAACACTTTCTCAGATCAAACTTCAGAATGAGCACTCAATCATACTTTTCCTATCATATCATCCCTTTATAAAAGTGATTGCCATCTTGAACTCCTAAATTAATCAAGGAAACCCGGTTTTTGCGTGCGAGTGGCCCTACCTTACTTTTGGGCTAGCGACACCTAGTTTTCACGGAGTGCCGCTATCCCAACGGGGGGGTTTTTGTACGGCACCGCCACGCGAAAACCCTGTTCTAAAACCAGTAAAGTAATAAAACTAGATTTCCCGCAAAAAAATTGCGCAAAAAATCGCGCAATAGGAACTCCACGGAATCCCTATTGCGCAATTCATTTTTGATCTCGGAAACAGAATACTAAAACTGAACACAGTCTAGTTCTGCGATTCGCTGCGTTTGGAAGTCTTATCCAAGTGCGAATTGTGCTCTCATTTTGTTGAATTGATCTGAATTTGGTTCAGCCATTTTTTCTTGTGTTCTTTAACCTTCAAATTGATTGAAAGTGCTTGAAATCTTACTTTTGTTTGTTCTTTGAAATATATCCGAAATTAATTTAAGTTGGGGCTTTTACCGAAAAGCCCCCTGCCGTGTTCCCGGCGGATTGTGCCTTTTTTCTTTCAATTCTTTAAATTTTCAGCCGATTTTCGTATCTTTGTGGCTCATCCTCCACACGCATGTCAGAACTTTTTTTTCCCGCAGTGGACTTCAATAAGGTAAACCATTTTGATTGGTTCTCTGTTAGGTGAATACTTAAGAAAAATCTCTCATAAAACATTAATAAAATAGTTTTTTAAACTTCAATGCACAGAAAATCGCACAGAATCTGCTCTTTTGGCATCAGAATGAGCTGAAGAAGCAAAGAACAAGTCTTGCTATAATGAGCACACATGATAAAAGAAAACTGAAAAAGCAAAAAATTAACTGTTTTTGATTATGTATTAGGGTAATTTTACAATGAAATTGATTCTTGGCATTTTAAAAATTAAATAATTTAATTTCTTTAAGAAATACAAAAATTCAGAAAATTAAAATTTTTGAATTTTTCAAGAAATCTCGGAAAAAGGTCAGTATTTCGTGCCACTGTCTAGAGTGTAGCATATGTTGGGGGTAGATTTCAATTTCAAGTTTCCTTAAGTCAAATTGTCCGTATTTTGGGGTGTCCACATTTTGAAGTCTCACTGTACTTTATAACTGGTTTCTGAAAAACATATTTTCCGGCAAACTAATTTCAAACTGCTGTTCTTCGTCGCTTCGGCATCGTACCCTGTACTGTACTCGGATGCATAAAACCCAAATGAATTTGCGGGAAGGACTCATTGAACTCTATCTATGAGTTCACGTTGGTTTTCTTGAAAAAAAATTTGATGGGTTCCTAAGTTTCTGGAAAACTACGCTTTGCTTCCAAGAAACGTGAGAATGTGCTGGATGTGCAAATATGGAACACGAGGGTATGCAGATAGTTTCGAAGGCTAAAATCTTCGGAGTATGAGCCTCAAAAGAATTTCTGCTGTAAAATATGCAGCCCCCCTCTCATTCTTGGGAATTCTGGCAGTTTGAGATGATTCAAACGAGTCACATTTATTTTCAGACAGATCCAAATCATGCAGTTTCAGAAATGAGCATGGCAAATACATGGCTGAAAGGAATATCTGCCATCCGAGGGTTAAGGAGCAGGAAGTTGTATATTGACAAGGTGAACAGATTAGCAAAACTAAATTGGGGTTTGATTTCTGTTTTGTGTTTCATCCTAAAAACAAGATATGCTGAATAAAATACAAATAAAAACGGAGAATGTAAACTGGATCCCTGCTGGTCTTTAAGTAATTCCACTTGCCAATTCCTCTCCTCATAAATTTCAAGAAGAAGCTGTATATGATCTGTCAATACGTGACTGCCCGACCCAGGGATATGACTACGCAATTTGCTTAAAGTCAGGTTTGACCCCACCATGTGTGATGCGATGAAATGACATCAGCAACCCTTCACAGAATCATTGTACTGTACAGTACAGTAAATATATTCCACTCGTTGATGGCAATGTCCTGTTCACTCAGCGAGGAGAGCATTTCATTACTGTATCTTGGTCCAGACTGCCAAAGAATAGGGCCATAGGGGTCATAAAAAGCATATTTTTGTCTCGATTTGTTGTCACGGCTTAATCACGGACCTTGCGAGGAAAATAATTCGCGGCATGCGTGTTTGAATCTGAAGAATCGCAATTCTTCGCGTGCGATTTGGAGATCGCGAATAACAGGTACTTTTCTTTCCGTGGGAGTTTCACATGGCGACGAATCTTTATTGTGCAGTGAAGTACAATAATGCTTGAATTTATTTTTCCGTGTTTGCTTTCTTATTGAAAGGTAAGAAAAAGTAGGCTCGTCAACCGAGGCACGATTAAAATAAAACTGATGAAAGCAAGCCGAGAAAGAGATGATCTTCAAAGAGATTTCCTTGAAATCAGCAAAAGGAGGATGAGTGAGAATTGTTGCACAAATTTCTTATGCAATCGAAAAGTCTGTCCGGTACTCAAATTAGATTCATTCATTTTTATAGCAAGAAGCAATTAAGATAAGCACTCTTATTGTATAGCCATCATTTGGATTGCTCAAAATCAGTTTCACGAATCAGAATGGTCAGGTAAACATGTACTCAACATGATGTATTTTCATATGTATATCATCTCCAACTAAATTCCAAGAGACCAGCAAAATAATCAAGTTATAGAGGTTTGAGTTACAGAATCAAGCACTTCTGTTGTTAGAAACATAGATGAAGAATTGCAACAAATTTTAAATGGCAATATTTTGGGCAAGTGTTCAATTGTGTTTAAATGAGTTGACAGGATGCTGAACTTGGAGGCAGGGGTTCATTTGCCCAATTCAGTCATCATTTCCTTCCAAAACACATCGAATTATGTTTGTAGTGATTTTCTCTTCCCTGTTTTAAAAAATAATTGACGAAAGCCTCAGAAAATTCAACTTACAGATGTTTGAGAGGAAAAGCCTTTCCATTACAGAGGTTTTCAATGCACTGTTTCTAAGAGAATTAAGATGGGTAATTGAAAAAATGAAACTTAGATAGCTTCAAGTTATCAAGGCTCAACTGTATTTATTTTTTTAATGACTTATCTGCATTTTTATGACTTTTGATTGTGATGATCAGGAAATGGAAACTTCTTTGAAACTTATCAATGAAAAAAAACAGATGACTGGCCATTTTGATTGATGAGGGAAACCGATTTTGATCAATCCAGTCAAACCAGAGAAAATTTAATGAAGGGGTCACAGGAGACATGTGGCTGGTACCCAGAAAGCTTGCATTGGGATTTGGAAGCAGAGCCACATCCCACTGCTGGATTTTTTCTGCACTTCACCCCCATCACCTCTTGCATTTTTGGAATTTGTGCACCCTCTTGAAGGTAGCATGGAGTTTTTTGTTGTTAATTTACTGGTCCTGAAGCACAGTTAGCCCTGGAAACAGCTCTAGAGAATGGCAACTTAGTGGAAGGAGTTGCCTGGTGATCTTTTTTTTTTGTGGAAAGCTTTCATTGAAGTGGTTCTGGTGACCATGCCTCAATTGGCAGTTTGGCACTTGTTGGGTCTATAAAACGGTACCATTTGGAAATGAATTGAACAAGCTTTCATTTGATGTTTTTTCAGGATCACAGGTCGATTTTCTACCAAGCTATTGTAAGTAAAAAAAATTGTTCACATTTTTCAGTTGGCTCTAATGTACACATAATATTGTCAAATCCCATTGAAAGAAAATTCAAGAAATTGTGGCATTTGTGATAGAATGTCCTATACTGGTTGTTGACTTTTCTTCTGTGAGTTAGCTGAACACATTTGCTGAATGTAATTTGTACGGGAATGAGAGGAAACTATTTTTAGAGCCGAGATGACTACGCGTCTCCGCGCTGAATTTTGATGCTGAATAATTTGCCGGTAAAGACAGACATGGTTTTTACTTTAAACAAATGCATCTAGCTTGAAGAAAGCCATAATTTCATATCCACCACCAGCAGTTCTTCAGGCTCGTGTTAAAAATGTATGAGGAATGTCCGGAAAAGTCAACGACCCCGACGATTCTATGCTGATACCAATTACTGTACTTTCAAGAGTTAACGATGCCGCCGGAATTATTTGTCTAGGCTTCATCCTGAAGTGAATATATTTGATGAGTATTATATGACGCTTTTCGAATGCGGGTTGTTTCATTTGAAATTTACCTTTCTGCGGCATTAATTCAGTTTTACACCCGTTGCGTCCGTTTACCGGGATGCGGACTGGACAGTTCCTAATTGGACCTATAACCATGCATCTTTTATTGGTCTGTATAAACGCTCTTGGACATTATTTTTCAGTGCCGTGGTAATTCGACGAGCATTTGTGCAAGACGGTCATTATCGGGCGTCGCAAAGAGATAATGAGAGAATATCTGAGATATGACTAATATATTATAAGTTAACATTTTGTACTTCGCAGTCCTTCTTTTTTCCGACGTAAACTGACAACAGTTTGCATTGGTAAAAGTGCAAATTGATGGATGAATGCGCGGAATGGAACCTTATTGTGGTGCTTTAACGCAATGTTCCCGAACCTTTTTGGGCCAGAGGACCAGCAAATCTCCAAAAATTTTCTGTAGACTAGCAAAGCTTCATAACATTTTCCCAGACTCAAAAAATTTTTGTGCGAAAGACTCTTTGGCAGGTACTTAAAAATGTTCTGCTATTTTTCAAAAATTAAGTCAAGAACCAATGAAGCAGCTATACTAGAATGTTTCCAAAAGATTAGCCAGGTGGGCTTGAAGAAAGGTTTCTTAGAATGCAGAATTAAACAAAATTTTTCCGCAGGATAAAATTTGCCTGAAGATTTATTTTAGGAGAAAAGCCAACATGTACAGTATTTTTCATCAGATCATTTCAACTGCCATTGTCTTTCTGAAATTTCACAAAAATATAATAGACTTTGTTGCATACTTCTGATAAATTTATTATACTGAACAAAATGTCCCGCCCACTGGCAAAAAACTTTTATTTAAAGCAGTGCTGGTCTGTGGACCAGGGGTTGCAAAACATTGCTTTGCATCATTCCATGCATACAGTGTTTTCATTCATGCAATCTTTGTTGGAGGAATACAGTATGTACGCTGAATATTTTAAATTTAATATTTCAAAATACCCATCTTTTGCTGAAATGTGCATACAACAATGGCAAACAATGCACATTTTCAGGAAAAAGGTAGCAGGGGAGTGCAAACCAAACTTTCTGGAAACTAATATGCCCTTTTCCTTGATCCCCAAGTAAAACCTCATTTATATCCACTTTCCTCCAAAATTGAAACAAACCTTGACTTTGGTGCAGTCAGAAAAACAGCAAGGCAATAAAATACCAACTGTTCCATTCTTTGAAAACAGCAATTTTCGAGTCATTTGCTGGACCCTTCACTTATTTTTGCACAAGTTCCTTTCAGAGGCATTGACCAAAGCAGAGCCATTTTTCTTGACTTTGCCAAAACAAAACAGTAAAGACTCCTTTCAAAATTCCTGAAATAAATGGCAAAACACCCATTCAAAGAACCAAATTGAAAGCAAAATATGACCCTGTCAAACAGGCTTGGCTGGTGCCAAGCTCTGCCATTGATCCAAAGCAAACCCATCGATCTGGGTACCCTCTTTGAGCACTGATTCTTATCTGCACTCCACCAAAACAGAGTTTGAAACTGTTGAACTTTGTCACCTCAATGACAAGATCTCTCGTTGGTCCAGCAGAAGCTGACCATGGAAGCTTTAAAAGGACCAACATTGACAAGAGATACACAGTTCTTCATTGACAATATCTTGATGCGCCAAGTATCAAAAGACGTCTTTGAAGCAAAATACTTTGAAGAAAAGTCTTGTGAACATTCAAGAAATCTGAAGTTCATAGTCTTGCGTAGATAAAAAATTGTGAAAAATCTATCCATTCCCAGAAGAAATAATACATCTTTGTTCTTGGGTGAATAAACCCCGGCCGCAGCAGTACGGCTAACTGTGTGTACATAATTTATTTGTGAAAATCAGCACACCTTTTACCAAATGCGTTGACTCTCAAAGATTGCATATTTTACCTATGCATTTACTAATATGGCAGTTCATTCAAAAATCAAATTCATATTTACTGTACAGCATGCGATTAAAATGTTCAATGCTGCTCGTGATGTGAGATACAGAGGTCACAACTTTATCTCGGAAAGATGTTTTCAAAAGGGCTTGAATCAGCATTATTAGCTTTTGCTAAGATATCTTGGAAAACATTTTGGTTTGTATCACTTTTCTAATACAGTATTTTGTTATTGGTCTCTCAAAAAGCTTTCTGACAATAATGCAGAGTCATTTATTCGCTGTGCGTTTAGATGCAAAAGAAGTGAATTTCCGGGAACAAGGGGTCATTGAACTTTAAATGAATTCACTTCGAATTTTTTGAACCAAAAGGTCAACGGATTTCTAAGTTCCTAAAACATTGCGATACAGTATTTTTTCCAGACTTTGATGATTATTCGCGAAAATGGACTTGCGAACCTGGAACGAAACCATTTCAAGATAGCTTTGAATAAAATGAAATATAAACAGAAATCTGGAGTTAAAGCCTCGATAAAAGGCATTTCCTAATTAAAATATTCAGCCTCTCTCATTCCTTTGAATTTACTGGGAGAATCAGACGAGTCAAACAAGTAAAATTCTTCCACAGGAGCGGGGAACAGACATCTTGGATTTAAGATTCGACTTGAATCTAAAATATTTTGTGGACAAGCAAAAATTTTTGTCCAGCAGGTACACATATCTGAAGACCGTTCTAAATATCCTACATTTTACTAGCATATGTATGAACGAGTTCTCTGTTACTTTCTGTTCACACTAGGTGGATTTTTTTATGATGATACGCTGATTGTTGTTCTTTCAAATTTGTTGGCGGTTAGACCCGCTTCTGAGTTCTGACTGAATGAGCAAATGTACCTTTCTTTATTTTGACTTCAATTTCTCACAAATGTATGCTGTGGATTCTGCATTCATCCCAACCCCCGGATTCCACTCCGAAATTATAGCCGTTTCGTAGAAGTGGACGATTCCCCGTATTTATAATGAGCTATTTTTTTTAAGAGAAATCAAGCAGCGACACGACCACTTATTCAGTTGCCATGACATCCCGGTTAACGTCCCCCTATTTTCCCATTCGAATTTTCGTCGGATGTCGACAGGTTTTTCATTTTTGTTGATCAAAATGTCTCAAAAAGGTATTATTCCCTTTGATTCGGATTCTGTCGCGGCACGCAGGCCAGGTGAACAAACCTCGTTTTATTCCCTCGCGCGCCAACGGCATTCATATACTGCAGAAGGAACCGCGAGTTTTGGACCAGTGACACGACGTTCCTCGTGTCAGTGTGACGTTGGGACTTGGGTGTTGCGAGGCGACGCAGAGCAACAATAACAGAGACTTCATCGGAATGATTACATCTCAGCATCACGTTGCTGCAGTGTAAATTAAGACCCATTTTTCATGTGTGTATAATCAGTGGGTGTATATAAAACCGAACAAATAAGTGAGGCCGAAATCAAGAAGAAAGGCGGTGGTGTGGCTGTTGATGAAGTGATTTTTCCTCAGAGCGTATACAGTGCGACGAAATGTCTTTCCAGCAATATAAGCCACCGATATTCCCGTCGGCGGATGCGAGAAGTGCAGGGGAGTATGCTCTGTTGTCGATACATCAGTCGAATCCCGGTGAGTGGAACATTTTTAATGCTGTACTGTATTGGATAATATGACTTTTGCATAGGATTTGTGAATGGGCCTTCTGAAGAGCGAAGTTCCGATATGTACATTACTGTAATGGAAACGTGTTAGTTTTAAGTGCATTTCAACAAGATTTATATTCGAACTATGAACTTTCCTGATCTTTTTTATTTTTTATTTTTTGCAGTCGAATTGTTTCACTCATCCTTTCGAGTGCATTCGGATGAATTTTAACCTTCGCCTTGGATTGAAGAGAAAAAGAAATCTGCCGATCATCATGCCCGCGTAACCATGTACAGTACAATAATTCACGATAAACTGTATGAGTTCATACGAGTTCTGTATAATCCATGCTGTTGGAAAAATACCGTTTCAAAGAAAGAAGAAAAACATCTGGCCTTCGCGCTTATTTCTTCTGACTCACCTTCGATCCTCCCCTCTTCCGGGGTACAGACCGGAACATGACAACGCAGGAAATTGTCTTTCCTGGATTGAAACGTTTCCCCGTCGTCGTCGTTTCTCTCAAACTACTCGTCGTTTTATTTTGTGTGGAAAAATCGTCAATTTCTTCAAGCATGAATCAATGAATGCATGCAGATTTTGAACTATTGAAGAAAAGGCGTTCATTTTCCGTAGTACAAAAAACGTAATAATTATTGGGGCATTGGTAATGTTGCAGAAAATCGATGCCACATCAGCATTTTCAATTCTGGTTCGATACAGTATGCTTCCTTTTGTGTGACCCAAATTTCCTCTTATCTTTTTCTCGGAAAAACGGTAATCCATGTGCAAATAGATGGAGTATGCTGTATACCGTATATTCAAACCGGTTAAGGTATCGTTTCTTTCAAAAATTACGGAAATGAAGTTGAATACACTTGAGATCCATTTTAATTTATCATCATTTATTTCAGGATTTTTTTTCGTGAGGAATATACCGTGCAGTGCGAGAATTTTTTATTCGCAGTATGTTCTCAGCCTAGATTGCTTTGCACACTAAAAAATACTGGGTGACACTCTTCAAGATTATTTCAATGAATATCTTGACTGATCAGTCGAGAAATAGAAACTTTCCTGCGAATTTTTATTCTGCTCCAAAAAAAATTCTCACACCCTCCTTCTGTATGTTTTGGATTCATTGCATTCCCGTTGCCCAGATCGTGTACACTTGATTCTTGGAAGAAAAAAACATGCTCATAATTTTCACCAGTATTGCCGATTGGAATTACAGTAGTGTTCAAATTGATGTATTTTTTTATATTTCAACTTGAAAATTCCAACTGGGAGCTGTTATTTCTCCGAGGAATGAATGGTGATTCCTTTTTAAATTGGAATTGCTTTTAGTTCTTGATATGGTTTGGAAAACAGTGTGCGAGGTTTTTTGCCGCTTTCTTTTTGACTGTTGGAAATAAGTTAGTAATCTAACTGACGCAATGCTTGATTTAATCATTACGTTGGCATGCTGGCACAGGAATGCAAGAGGTCGTCAATTCTAACGATGAAATTCCTCCCACAAGTTAAAGCCCTTCAAAAAAAGGGTAAATTAGTACAGTATATGCGAAGACAGAACTGTAATCAAGAAGGGTTTGTTATAGCAAGTTTCACGCGAAGCTGAACTTCTCATGGAATCTAATCGCAGCCCCGTGTGAAGTACGAATGGGAAATAAACCTTTCCTTTGTTGAAGAGCATGAAAACTTTTAATTAATGCAATCAGCACTAATGAACTCTCAGCCAAGATGCTTTTGTTTTCCATGAAGACGAGCTCCACAAGAAATTTCCGAAATATTTTTTCAGTTCTCTTCGACATTACACAGGTGAGAGAGCAGTCCACACGAAAGAGAATACAGTACATGTATTTCGCGAAATGTGTTTTTTTTTTTTAATTCAGCATTGTTTGTCGCCTTTCGCAGGTTCATTCGATGCAAGCTCGTTCCAAAGACAGACTGCAAACCCTTCTGGAAGTCTGGATAATTTCTATCACTACGGATCTCCGTACGGCATTTCACAGGTCGGGTCAGCTTTATGCTCCAGCTCCTCGGATCCGACAAGAGCAAACGTCGGATTCAACACATCAGCCCAACTGAGGCTGTATAATTACCAGCAGTACTATTATCCCACGACAAGCAGGAGTCAGACTCCATTTTATCATCCACCCACGCTACAACATGCGCAACAATTAAGCATCTCCCCGGAAGAACAAACCCTCGCGGAAATTAATTATTCCCAAGACCTCCGGTTGCATGAGCAGCACTTATTGGGCTCAAACAATGAGCTCCAAGCCTTCACGAGAACCGACGAATCCGTGGAAATTCTGAATGTGTCTCAACCGTCGACTTCTGCCGAGAGCTGTGCAATTATTACCTCCACTAAGAAGGCCAAGGCGCACAAATTCTGCGAAATTTGCGGAGACATCGCGAAAAGTTTCCACTTTGGCGGTTTGTCGTGCGACAGTTGCAAAGCCTTCTTCCGCCGCTCGGTTCACGGCGATTCATTCAAGCAGTTTTTCTGCTCGTACGACCGCAAGTGCAAAATACGGATGGAGTCCCGCAAGGCGTGCCAATTCTGTCGCTTCAACAAATGCCTCAGCATCGGCATGGAGACGTCGTGGGTCATGTCCAACGATGATCGAGAAAAACTGTCCCAGAGCCGTTTACGAAACCAGTCACGCAAACGACGTGGAGAGTCCGGCGAAGAAGCGACATCCCCCGGCGATCAAGGTTCGCAGCCCTGCCTTCACCCCAATGAGCCCGATGAGAGAGACAAGGACAAGTACATGTCACGGGAAGAACAACGCGACATCGACGTGGTCGTCAGTGCTTATGCGCAGTGTTACCAACAGATGCCGTACGAAGCGCAGGACCCGGATCTGACGACCCCGCACGGCACCTCCAAGCAGCAGAACAATAATAACCGCATCATCAGCATGTTTTCTACGATCGTCAAGCGCATGTTCATGTATTCTCGCATGTTGCCCGGGTTCAACGAGATACCCGTGAGTGACCAGGCCATTTTGCTGCGAGGCGGGGTTCTCGAGATGTGTTTGTTGCGCGGCGCGATGGTGTTCGATGTGCAGAAGGGGCAGTGGCCGAGCTCGTCGATGGACTTGTATCGCGACAACTGCCCGACGTTGCACGTGGACCACGTGCGGAAATGTGTGTCGAGCGAGCTTTTCCAGCAGCACATGGATTTCATCAGAGGTGTTCAAGAGATGAAGCCCGATGAGTCGACCATCATGCTGCTGTCCGCGATCGCGCTCATTTGTCCAGATAGAGTGGGTTTATCTGCAACGCAGCCGGTGGCGAGACTGCAAGAAAGGTAAGAGGGAAAAAATACCGCAATGAGGTGTGATGAGAGATTCCGAGATGCTTTTTACATGCTGAACAGCCTTCTATTGAGTAAAGTGGTGTCCTGACACACGGACGCCCCGACATTTTCAGACGAATAGATAGAAACTCTTTTGACTGAAAAAAAAAATCTGCTCCAACATTTGGACAATGCCACGATGTACGAGAACAGAACTCGTAAATGAACAGCAGTTCGTCAACATATCCATCAGAAAAGTTGCAAAATTTTATTTTTTGAAAAGTTCGTGTATCTCTTCAACAATTCGGGATACGATATTTTTCTACGCGGACAAAATTTAAAACAGAGCTTAAAATCAATTTCATCTTATCTTGGATGAATTTTTCATCAGAAGAGTTTTCTTATTTCTTTTTTTGTCGGACTCTTTTTTTCATGACGAATCGGTAGATTCTGTGTGGTTAATTCTGTACACTTATTTCCTGCATATGCTACGGTGACGGAAAGCATTTGGTACATTCAATTTTTTTGTAATTTTTCCAATCGTTGCCGAAGAGAAGGTGCTCCTCGGTTTACATGCTCGGATGTGAGGATGCTCATTTGTACATAATCCTCTGACACGCTGTCTTTTCAAATAAATTGAAATGTGCGCGAAGGAATGGAATTCATTGATGGCATTGAGATTCCATCAGGGTTATTATGCAAATGTGGACGCATTTGATCAAACCAAACCGTGGGAAAAGGCAGAGGAGTGGGCGGTACAGTACTAAGAGATAAGTCATTTACTGTTATTGCCTTGATTTCATTGCCACGAACTAGGGCGTGTGTAGAACATCCCAGCATGGATCAAAAGAGTAAAGTGAACTGTATGGGAGAATTAGACCGAAAGGGAACGTCGAGACATTGAGCTAGATTAAAGTCAGGAATCAGGATTCCCACTGAGAAATCCAACGAACAAGATGAATTTTAACAAGGAATGCAAACGGATTTCGCACTTCATATAGATTTGAACAAGTGACAAGTTTCACGTCAGAACAAGCTATACTCAAATTGGAAATAATGAGCATCTGAATTTGAAGTTCAGTTATGGAAGAGGAGGGCATAATTACTTGTTAATCAGTGTCTATATTTCAGAGCATGTGCATGTTTGATTGAATTTTCTCACGGACATTCATTGGAATATTTTATTCACTTCTCCCGTTTGGTCAAAAGGGAAAAAATCCTCCATAAATTCCAATTTGGAAGAAAATCTCACAGAATTTGACCTTTTCACACAAGCAGGAGTCTATATAAGGCCAAAAAACAAACATATTTCCATACAGTTCAGTGGTATCTTAATTGTAGCACAGGTGGACTCTCCCCACAGAATCTTGTCTAAAACAGTTTTTTCTGCATACCAAATTTTTTATTGGTCCCATAGGGTTCTGTCTCCATGTTATAGGGATTTTCTGTAACAAAATGCTCTCCATGACACATTTTTCTGGTCCATTGAATTTTGTTGCAGAGTCCACCCGCATAAAAAAATTGCTCAAAGAATGTTGTGCACGATAAAAGATTTTTTGGCAAATGTTTTTGGCCTTATACTATATGAACTAAATTTACCCAAACAGCACATTATTAGTTCTTCGTACAAATCATAAAATTTATAATTTTTGCAATTGCGATCTTCATACATAACAAATTCATTAAAAAAATACAGAGCTTGAAAAAAATGTTTGTCATGTAAGTTACCGCTGCACTGTACACCACTGATAGAAAATCCCCCAGCAAAAATGTATGAACTTAGCCAGCTTGCTGGCTTAGAAAATATTTGTGTAGATAAGTTTTTTTTTATGAGTGTGTGTTGGAAAAATGTTGCTATCTTGAGACATTCTCCAGATGCAACTGCATATACATTTAGAACTTACAAAGCCAATTGGTTTCAGCACTATGTTCTGGAATTCCCATTCAGTATCTGGCTCAAGTCATCTGCGTTATGTAGGGATTTCCTTGCGCAACAGGGTTGGAGTTTTCTTGCATGGATCCCCATTTTGTTTTCACTGAAAACTATGGCAACACATTTCTGTCATTGTCACACTTAATATACAACTGCAAACATATTTGTTTTGTACTGATGGTATACGTTTAAAGGAATATATATGATTGCTTTGCAGCAGAAATGGAATATGTTTCAACATTTAGCATTTCCAACACATCAAAAGAATGTTTGATGATTTAGAATTTCCAAATAATAAAAAGAAAAAGATGAAATAGTTACAGAAAGCATGTTTTTGAAAATTATGGACATTTTTTTCACGTCAAGGAAATGCTAATTTTTCAAAGTACATTGCATGCACACGAAATAAATGTTTTTTTTTAATTTGTGATCAATCCGTCACAAATATGTTCACAATTATATACAAGTGTAGCAAAAAAGCAAACATTAAAATTTATAAAGTCACTGATGATTGCACTTGCAGGAATGCTAAACTATGCTTCATATTTACAGTATGTTTAAAATGTTGTAAGCCTAATTGTGTATGCCTGTGTATCCCAGCACAATTCCATAAAATTTGTTGTTTATTGCTTTCTTCAATGCTCCTGTTGTACAAATTTAGTCTCTGAAGAGAAAAGGAAGGTATTCACTCAAAATTTGTATAATTTAAAGTGAAACAATTTTATATTTTTACAAAGCAGTTTTCTCCAAGAAAGGAGGAGTTTTTAGGCACTGATTGGTACGCAGTATTTGGCAAGTGAGCAACCTGTCAGGAATAAGCACAAACGTGTTTTTCAAAACAATGAGGTATTGAAGAAAATACGGAGTCCTGTACAGAATTTTGCTCTATTGAGTATGACTTGATAATTTCCCACGATATTCATCACATGCAGATTATTTTTGCCAACAGATATGAAAACACTGAACCATGGGTTTTGCATTTCAGGGCATTTATATGCTTTTTGATCCCTCTGCTATTCCAGGGGATCTGTCATCAGCAACAATTGAAAATTTCTCTGGAATTATGTTAAATTTGGCCTGGCAATTCTAAGCCAATTTATAAGATCACAGATAGCTAAGAATTGCCTGCCTCAAAAAGGGTTTTTCCATCAGCGGCTAAACACTGTGGAACAGTATTTTTCAGTTTTTCTATCCCCTCTGGAGTCAAATTCCCCTTGGGGTTCCTGCATTTGGCGGGATGAGGATTAGGTTGTCAAAGGTTTTTAAAAATCAAATTCTGCTTTTTGGGGGCTTTTATCCTCATGAAACATGGTGCACATTTTTTCAGATACTGCGTATATACCTGCACAAGGTGGATATGGCATTTATGTCCACAGTGTTACAAAGGATCCTATAGGGGTCTGGGGGAACTTTATGGAGGTCGTGTAACGTGTGTCTGTGGCCTGTTTGTTTACTGTTTGTTTCTTACATGAAAAAAACGCATCCAGTACAGTAATTTGTCAGGATGGCCCAGTGGTCTAAGGCGCTGTGTTCTGGTCACAGTCTGGTTCTGCAGGCGTGGGTTCAAATCCCACTTCTGCAATCCCTTTTCATTTTTTTGTCCGCACTGCGGACGCTCTACTACTTGTTATATGTTATCTGGAGATCGTTTGTATGGCATCGTTCATACAATACAGTATTTAGGTGGCACAGAATCACAAGCAAAAAGAGCATGCTGGAAAATCATAGTTTTTGTTTCTTTGAAAGGTTTCTACCTCAGTTAGGTATGTTTAAATAGGTATAAGAACTTATCGCACATTCTTTCCACATTTCAGAACTAATTTTCCATCCTAATGGTATTTCCCTCTTACGTACGTGCTAAGAATCATCCATATCATCTGAAGAAAGATCTTGGGTTCTATGGTATGGATCTGCGAATGAGAGAATTGCCCCAGTCAAGTCATGGAAAAATCTTTAGCCTGAAAGAGCATTCTTTATCCCTTTTTTGAGGAAAAAATTCTCTGGGATTAAAAAATAACACGCTTGTTCCAGATGTCGAGAGCTTTTGTAGCTTTCTCCGTGAAGTTAAAATTATTTTTCTTCGTTCAGATTATTCCGCCTTTCTTCCAAGCACATTTAGTGATTTTTTTTTTCAACAGATCCACAAAATTTTCGTTGGGATACTTCATCTTCGGCAGACAACAAACTTGATAATTTTGAGTGCCAATTTTCGAAAATTTATTTTGAACATTTTAAAAATTATTTTCAAATACTGTATAAATAAAGCTGATCTAAACATGTGCTATCCGTCAGAAGGCTTGTATATATATAGGAAAAAGCGAAAATTTTACCAAAAGTCCTCTCTAAAATGCTTGGTTCATTGATGCAAAAGTTTGCCGATATTTTTGACGAATCAGCGATTTCCTTATCACGATCTCGAATTCTTTCCGTAATTTCCCATTCAAATTTGACTCACAGAATAATTATATTCCAAAAATTTGAATTTTCCGAGTGAATTTGAGCTTATATGCTGTATGAAGTTTGGAACACCGAGGAAAGGAATTGAAATTTGAACCATTGACATTTGAAGCTAAATCCTTTTCTCTTTAACGCTGAATGATTGATTCGCGGAACTGATGTGTTAACACTGTATTAGGAAAAAAAATAGACGCGATTGAATCTTTCTGAATCCTATTCGCGCAGGTATCTTCACTTGCTGAAACAATACATGATGTGGCGATACGGGGCCCGAAACGCAAGAGTCACTTACCCGAAATTGCTGATGAAGTTGGTCGACTTACAGCTCATCTACGACAACCGAACCGATAGTAATATTTTGCTCAACAAGGATGACACTGAGGAGTTGCGAATTTCCTTGGCCTCCCTGTCGTTGGATCCGTTTCCGTTGCGCCAAAAAAGCGACTCATCATCATCACCGACGGATCCTGATGGGATTCCAGAAAGGCCAACAGGGACTGTATCAACAGTCGATTCCTCCGCAGGATTCCGAAATTACGAGGGTCAGTTCATACGTTTTGAGACTCTTTTTCAAATGCATCCAAAGGAGTTTCAACAATTCCAAAAAGAATGTTTAACTCGCTTTGACTCATCATTTGGCAACACTCCAGAACTGTTCATCATTTTCTCGGCTAATTTCAATGAATTTTTTTCATGCAATAAATCCAACAATCAAAACAGTGCCAAAAATCGAGTTTGGTTAGTAGTGCAAGCTGCTCTTCAGCAGCGGAAATGACGTAGTCTCTGACTTCAAAATGCATTCTTTTCAGGACATTCTTCACTGCTGGGAACAGTCAGATGGTTCCCTAACCTGTGGTTTGCAGACCGGCACTGGTGTGCAAACGTTTTTTTCCATTCTGCGGGAAAATTTCTTCAACATAAAATTGCATTAAAAGTATAAATGAAGTACTGTATGTTATTGCAATATTAAATTTTGGAGACAATGGCAGTTGATACTATCTAATGAAAAATAAAATTGTTGATTCTTCTCCAAATAGAAATTCAGACAAATTTTCACGTGCATTGAAGTATATTACTTCAAGTTTTCAACATGAGAAACATTTCTTCAAGCCCAGCATCCTATTTTAAAGACATTTCCACTTTATATAGCTGCTTCATGGGTTCTTAACTTGATTTTTGCCATAAAAGTTGTGTTATGGGGACTGTACCGCAGATATTTCAAAATTTTCTGCTGATCATACCAAATTGTATGAAACTTTGACAGTCCACAGAAAATTATATGAAAATATGCTGGTCCGCAAAATATTCCTTTAGAATTTGCTGGTCTGCAAGCCCAAAAAGGTTGGGGATAACTGGCCTAATCAACTAACAGAACTTGAATTTTGGCACTGTTTTGATGGTTGGATTTATTGCACGAAAAAAAAATCCATTGAAATTGGCAGATAGAATATTGAATAGCGCTAAGGTTTAGCCATGTGATGGGGCTATGCGAGTTTTCGAATAATTTGGAATTTTTAAAACTCTGTTGGATGGATCTATTCCAATAAGTCTCTCGAGTAATGAACCAGCCCTCGTATCTTCCAGACAATCCCAACAACATCATCACCTATTTGCACACTCACGGCGAAATACCCGCAGAGAACAGCCACGAGGTTGAGTTTCTGCACCACCAGCAGCAACAGCAGCAGCAGCCATGTCAGTTTCCACGCCCAGAGGCACCCAGAATCCCTGCTTGTGACAGCGGCCTCGTCCATGAATGGTTCACGTGTCTGAATAGATCCGAGGATTACAGTCTTCTGAATGACCTGCCCTCCACATCCAGCAAGGGTTCGCATAACGCGAGAGTTACTCAGTCTGAAATCCAGCAGTTCAAGCAAATGGTGGACCGCTTTACGTCCGCATCCGGTTGTGAGGAAAGCGTGCTTCACGCCTTGAGAGCTCAAGTGGATCCAGAAATGCTGGGCATGATCCAGGCACAATTGCAAAGGCTTGACAATAACACATCGTCCAGGTTGAACGATAGCATGTCATCTGCTGCAGATTCCAATGTACAATGAACTCCAGACAGGGCTGACCATTATATATACAGTGAGACCCCAAGATGTTTAAGTAATTGGTGCATCCAGAGTTTCCCTAAGTTGCAATTTCCCTATAAGTCAAGTCTTGTTTTCCCATAGACTTACATTATATAATTTTTAATTATGCAAGGACTTTTGAGGTTCAGTGACAAAGTTCCTGAAATTTCTTTTCTTGCTGTCTGCTGTATACAATGTGACCCCCAGATGCGGACATAATTGGTGCATCAAGAGTGTCCCTCAGTTGAATTTTCTGTGTCGAGTCTTTTTTTCCCCATAGACTTACATTATATAATTTTTAATTGGTGTTTTATGAAAGAAATATTCATCAAAATCCCTTTGAAAAATGAGAAAAAAAATCTGCTGGTTAAAAATGATTCAATCAGTGCTTTTCAACTCATGATTGAATAACATTTGGAGCATTGGGGACTTGAAACATTCCCACAATTCACAATTTATGTGCTACTGGTGAATGTTAAGTTCCATTAATTCAGCAACTGTCCTTGATCTTCTCTTCCTTTCCTCTCCAGCTGTGGCATCTTTATGATTTTCTCTTTTTTAGTTCCACAGTCAGCACATTCCTGATTTTTGCAGATGCTTTTGTCTTCTTGGGTGACATTTTTCACTTTTTTTATATATCTAGCCTTCTTGAAATGAACCTATAAAAAATTAGCATATTGTCAAAATTGTCAAGCAAAAAGTTGAGAATAATGTTTTTCACATTTTCTTGAGAAACATACAGAGAAAAATACCCAAGTAAAAAGGCTGTACCTCTGTACAGAATTGAGCATTGAGATGTTAGCATTTCCTGTAAAAAATGTAATTGGTCAAAAAGAAGGAAACAAAATCCCTTCTCTCTTGAGAATCTCTATGTTTGAGGTAGTTTTTAAGTTAGCTATATGGATGGGAAAATGATAGAATTCCCAAACAATTTCTTTAATAGATCGTAACTTCATATGGTTCTGAATATCGTTTTCTTGTAATTTGGCCTGAAAAAGTCCATTTTCCTAAAATTTCAATGTCTGCAGGTTGAGTCCGTGTCCACATTTTGGGTCATTTTTTTATTGGAAAGAAAGTGTCCCTAGGTCAAATTGTCTGCAGGCCAAGGTGTCTGCATGTGAGGGTCTCACTGTATAAATAAGGTCTCCATATAACACGAGGAATTGCTTCATGCTGTTGCATGCTTTCAAAATTGATTCATTAATTGTCGTTGTTCCCATCGATTGAATTTTGCTCTTCGGTGTGAACATTGTTTCGCGATGAAGATGTCGACGAACGTTCAAGGCTCATCAAGGCTCTTTGATTGCATTCGTCATTGTACATCAAATTGAATGTGAGGACATACTATGCTCAAGTCTGAGGCTTATCGTCGTCGGACTCTGCGACTGATGGATGTGTCTGTTTTATTGATGGTGATGATGGATTTATTCATTTTTGAAGCGCGGATGGAAGCACGTTGGTTGGGGAAAGTTCAAGAGAGGAAGCAGAATAAATTCGGAAACCTTTCAAAAATTTATACCACGTTAATATCCTTTGGTGTAGACGTTTTTGCCGAGGTTACCATGACATTTTCCACAACTTAGTAGAGAAATTGCAGTTCGACACACTGAGCGCAACTCGTGAAAAACTTCTCATTGACAGTCGTTGTCCACGGAAAATATTTTTTTCTTCTTTTTTTCGAAAGCAAGCGTGGAGACGTTAAAATTGTCTCGTTTACCTTTCTTCGGTTATTTTACTTCATTTTTTGAGCACGTCAGTTTATGGACAACGGATTTCACGTAGAAAAACTCACATGGCAGTCAAATCAATGGTCATTTCATCACCAAATGTGACTTATTACTGTACGAAAAGTGTCGTTGCTGAAAAAAAGAATACGCAACTTGTAATGAAAAATGGTAATTACTGTTACTTGAAACATTGTTGTGTTTCATGATTTATTCTACTTGCAAGTGTCATAAAATTTCCAGACATTTCACATTGACTTCCAATTTAAACAAATTCATTATGAGAAGCACGTGCATTACTTCCTGATGGGGAAACAAGGAAGTGTTTCCGAATCACGAGAATATTAATTCAACTACAGTACAGTATTTCTGAACTGAAAATTTAGTAAATATAATTCCGTCGAAATGCTGGGGTTGAGTCTCTGGTGCGAGTACAATTTTTTCTGGTGAATGTTTGAAAAATTTAGGTAAATAGCATTGAGTGCTTGCACATAAATTCAAACAAGAATTCCTCTGCAACGGAGTAAGTCTCATTCAGATATGAAGCATATAATTACATAACCTTTCAATTTGGAGAGAATTATGACTTTTTTAAATAAAAAAAATACATTACTGTATTCTAAAAGTTTTTAAACGAATGAAATTCGCGCACCAGCACAAATTTTATTAAAACTTGGATGTTTTCTGAAAGTCTGTGTCCGCGTCTTAAGCAGGGATCAGTTTCTTCTCGAAATTATGTTTCAGAACTGTTGCTGCACACCTCGTGAATTTCAACTCATGTTTCAGAAGCTGTAAGGACAAGCAATGAATCAACAAGGCCATATATTTTAAATTTGGTTGGTATATTTTAAATTTAAAAAAAGCGATGTTCAAAAACTTGTCTCATGAGTCAAGAAATTTCAAGAAGAAAACAGTCAAGAAAAGGAACATGAGACCAACAATTACTATGCAGTTCGACAGAAGAGACTTTTCGAGTCATCAACTCATTTTCTTTGAAACAAAAACAAAAAACATCGTCAGGGGGAATCATATATAGTACAATATCTTGAATTCCTTCCGAATAACATAACTTTTGTTATTGCCTCAAACTTCGGGTTAAAGTTTCACTTGAATATACGACGCACGGAAAGGCTGTACAAAAATATTAAAATCAAGTACAGCGAAAAAAAATCCTGTTTTTCAAAAGCTGTACGATATCTCAAAGATTGTCAATCGATATTCCTAAGTATGAGAAATCTCATATTTAGGAATATCCTGTGATGCATTTCTTCAAAGAACAATCAACAATCATTCTTCCTAATAGCATGAAATTCCAACTAAGCTTTTGTTGAATTCGCATCCTGAATTCCTCATCGCTTTGGAAACGCTGATGGGCATTCTAATATCTCAGGTCCCACGGGTGTGAATGAATTTTATATTATTTTCTCACGTGTGCGAGATGTGTGTTAGATTAATGCTTAGGGGAATAAAAAGAAAAAAAAAACTCGCGACGAAATGGCTTCTCAAACCTGTCTGTTTTTTTTTTTTTCAAGCGAAATAGAGCTGCATTTTTTATTCGACTCATTGTAGGAAAACTGAATTATTGCAGAGGTACCAAAGGGAAGATTTAAACCAAATCTAATTCATTATGCCATCAGGTAACCAAGTTTCGGTGTGAATGCGCTAGAAATGTAGAGGGTGGACCGTAAAAAAATGGACCAATCTTCGAGCGGCAGAATCTATCACTTATTGATGATTAAATAATGAGGCTGAAAAATATTTTAGAACAATAAGTCAATCTTCTTTTAATGCTTTTCTTTTTAATACTCAGCATGTCTCGGTGAAAAATGGTGCAAATTTGTTTTAGCCTTGAACCCATGCGGAAAATTGACACATTTGTCCTCAAAAGGAATGGAAGAGTTTTTCATTGCCGAAACTTGAATGTAATTATTTTTAAATTTTAGTTCTGCAACAGTAAATAACAATTTTAGGCTAACAGGTATTGCTTTGAAAAATCACCTATGCTCACCATTATATTTCAGGTTCTTTTAGACTTCGTATCTAGATTCTATTAAACCTTCATCACACGCAAATAAACATCGAACGGGAATTTTCTGGCGCGACGGCAGAATTCAACTTTCTTATTGATCATAAAAAAGTTCACTTGAAGAACATTAATATTTTTGTAATATTTCTCTACTTTCATCGACTTTTTCAAAACGAATCAAACGATGAACTGACGGTGAAATTCAGGAAATTTCGCGTTCTTGCTTTTTTCGTCAAGCATTATACAATAAAATTTGTCGGGAAAAACCTGCTACTCTTTAAGTCCGTGAACTTATCCCGGTGTTCTTCTAGGAATATTTACTACTATGGCTTCTTGAACTTATCGAATTCAAATAAATTACCTCATTTTGATTCGGTCTTTAACGTAATGACGTCAATCAGAAAATCCTCACTCTATATTGTTCCACACCTTTTATTCGCGCCTGGTATCAAGAAGTTCAATAAAATATATGTTAAACTTTTTCCTGCGTTTTAATTTCCTTGTTATGGCACCATAATTGAGTATTCAGTTGACATTTCAGTAAAGCATCGTTTCCATAATTACATGACATATGATGCTGCTCCAATTTCATAAAGTAATCTGCGATCATCCTTCAGGGTCGCAACTACATTCCACGAAAGGCAAACTTCAATCAGGCCAAGGCCAAAATGCATTAATTTCACTCATCTGACGGGAATTCGTATATAGCAATGTTTTCCCGAAGAACCTGAGCGGGGAAACGCGTGAGTTGATTTTTGTCTTGACAGCAACGTCTTCTACATAAACACGGAACATTTTGCACTTTCAGTTTGTTACATAAATCACAGGTGTCACTGCAACCCATTACTTCAGTGAGTTTCCCCGTCGATCAGGGCAGATTTTCGACGCCTTCGGTTGCAGCGAACGAAAACATTAAAAAAATGCACTGAAGTCACCGGTGAACTATAAAAAAATAAAAAATAAAGTGCTCAGAAAAGGCTGTACAGTAGTGCATGATGGAGTAGACACTGCTGGAACTTACCAGGAGGTTTTCCAAGAAAGAATAACTTCGCTTTTTTTTGTTGAAGGTGTTATTTACTGGGGTCGTACAAGCACTGCCAAACTGGAAACATTTTTTTCATTTTCTACAATGGGGACGGGTTACTTTTAGAAAAGTTCAGGCTGATGAGCATATCCAAAGAACAGGAAAAGTCTCTTTTTTTCTTATTTTTGTCCATAGAATTGTTCCTGGAAAAAATTGTCGCTGGATGGAGAGCGAATTTTCTGCATTCTCATCAGAGATTCTCTGAAAGCAAGGAAAAAGAGCAAGTTCGTCATCTTTTCTTCAAATTGTTGCTGAAATGAAAACAAATTTATCTTCACATGTGAGTATGTGACTTTATGTAAGGACCAAATCAAAACTTCGTCCTAGAAACATTGATTCAAAAAGCAAATGCTGTAGATCTCGAGTGAGACCTTTGTCATGCAAGGGTTCATCAAAACTTTAAGAGCAGCAGGTAACATGAAGACGGTTCAAAAATATATCAACCCATCAGACTCAATTCAGAATGATTACATGAACGACACGCTGCATGTGGGATTTTAGAGACTGCAAATATCAAAGTTGAATATCAATTACAGCCTGAACTCGCTGATTTTGCCGATGCACTCCATCCCTTTTATTCATTAATATCTAGTGCCTAAAGTAACTTTTTCTCCGTATTAGTAGGAGTGCATTTCTGATGAATTGAAAATGTTGGTGCTGATCCTGAAGCGTTAGAAAGCGGGGGCCACTTCTGATGAATGCGAGAACCCTTGCTTCGTCAAAGTCGGGTTCACTCCATTGAAAAAAAAGAGCAAGAATGAGCAGATTAGTCAAGCAAAACTTATCTGTGCGCGTAAAATGCATTCATCGAAGCTTTTACTTGACAGGAATTTATGAAATTCAATTCTTCTCAAAAGATCATGTTGAATTTTGGTGAAATGATGTGAGACATCATTCAAATAAAGTCCCTTTATCTGAATGTTGAAATGGAGTAGAAACACAAAGTCCTTCAGCTGAATCGAAGAACACTGAAATATAAGCACAATGCAATGTAATTACTATGAATCGTTCGAAAAATGTTTTGGAAAATGTTATGTATTTCACAATCATGAATGTAGGGAAATGTTAAAAACTCGTTGAGCCCTACGTATTATAATATATTTCTTATCGTTATAAATCAACGCTAGGTAATCCCAATGCTTGGCATTTCATCCTTTCAATCATGCATTTATTGTTCTCATACGGACTGTTGTGCCCCGACACTTGCCAGAATTTGTAAAGCTTCCCCGATGATCAGGAATTTGCATATCCGGGAGCGATAATCTTCGACAAAGTTCTGCTCTTCAAAGTCTATTGAGATTTCTCATGTCGTTATGAAAAGTTGAGAAATCTTGACGCTCACCCATTTTAAGCCCCAGTTTTCATCGCTTTAAAGCGAAAATAATTCTACAGGAATTTTTCGTGGAGGGCCAGAGTACGCATGGGAAATAATGTGCGACCCAAATCCTCAACTTCTTTTTCAAAAGCTTCTTAATCCGATAAGTTGCGAAAATGTCTACAGTAAACCGAATTTCCAGACTAAAAATTCTTCAAATTCTGTTTCAATGAGATTTTTCAATGGACGTCTTTTATTAGTCTTCGTTTTGTTGAATTTTAGCTTATCATCAAAAGGTTTAGGCCCTTCGAAAGATATTCGCTTAGATTTTCAACGCACATGCATTAAAATAAAGGTCTAGGCATTGATGCTCATCTTATTTTGATCAGCTGTCTTCTCAAATGGAGCAAATGTAGTTGATTACTGAAAATGTTTTAAACCATGCAAAGGTTCCCACAGTCTGCCTATTTCCGCACATCAACAATTTACGTTGAGTCCGTTGATAATTTGGCACATACTAAAACTCCATGGGTGTGAAATTTAATGGGAATTATTTCAAGAATCAATCAAATGTGCGTTGTGCAAATTTTTTTTTCGCAGCAACCTTGAACTGAAGTTCAGCAGACGAGTATTACTTTTGTGAACGACGACATCATTGAGAGAAGGCGTAGTGAGAATTGTTTTCCGAATTTCTTTCGATTCCAAATAGCTTCATTTAGTGAAAAAAATTTGCAACCAGGAAAATGGTATTTCTTGTAATCATAAATTAGTAAAACTCACTGGCACAGCGTGTTGAGCAAAAATTATAGAAGTGGCTATCATGAGCTGTTACATTGAATTGTCGCCCAGATTTCCCTTTGCTTTATATGGGCTTTTGGGTTCCTTTATGACTCGCAGATCCTTCAGAAAATGGCCAAATATTGCAATTAACAAATACGCTCTTTCTACACGAAAATCCTCCCGGCAGACGTATAAGTATTTTGTAAATTCAATCACTTCTCTTATTTTTCTGGGCACAACGGGACGGAATTTTCGAACGATAAGTTGAGAAAGGATTATTTTGCCGAATGTGTTCCTGCAATTACAACGCATGTGCGTGTGATTCGCAAAGATTTCGAGAAATCCTTTGCGATGCCGTGAATGTTGTGCTGCTCCCAAGCCCAACCGCGCAGGGCACCATGTCAGCTGCCAAGGCTTTTTTTTTTTCTTTTCCGGAAAACTACCCCTTCGGGAACCACCTGATACCCGGTGGGGCGGGTTGCGTGGATCTGCCTGCACATCCGGAGCGAAGGTTCATTCCCGGTGACCATGCACGCGTTGACGGTCCTGATTCGATTCGCTGTTTCTCATCACTTTCTCAACTCTGTCCATTTTTTTCAAGAAATTCTTCTTCGAAATATGCGTATTTTTCTGTGACTGGAGTGAATGAATACAAGTGCGATTATATAGTTGAAGATTACGAATTTATTCCGCTCTTTTTAACGTGTGTGAACTTTGATATACCGCAGAGGAAAGTATTGACGGGAATTCTCTCCGACGTCGTTTAGAAGTTGTATACGAACTCAATAGTGACAGAATTTCGCTGTTTTGCCGTTATTCGTTTTTTATTACAGTACTTCTTCCGAAATATCCGTTTTTTTTCAATTTTCACAAGAAATTACTCCGGATTTCTCCTTTAAAACGATTACATTTTCAAATACGAGATTATAATTACATTTGGATTTGCACACTTAGTATATTTGCATGGTGTTTCTTTGCAGATGCACAGATGCATATGTCCCATGTCCATCTAAACACATTCTGAAAAGAGAGCATTGAAGTTAATTTCACATCACCTTAGCATCTTATCTATTGCAAAATTCGTTTGGTAGAGCATATATAGTGAGTTTAACTTTAAAAGTCGGAGATTTTTTTCAGGGTGGCATTTTTCAGATAATTTTTTCAATGAAGGATACTTAATTCAATGATTCAGTCGTCAGAATGAACACTTGTGGAAGTACTCAACTTCAGTCCAGACACACCAGGAGAAGTCCCTTTTTAGTTTTGCTGCTAGTTTTTTTTTTTATGCTGTATATTTTATTGAACAGCCCGAAAAAGATTCCAGTTGGTTTGCTCAGGTAAACCTAACTAAGCAAAGCTCACGCTTATAGTCAGTAATTTAAGGAGAATAATTATATTTGATCCTTCGTACAGTATTTGTTTTCATGGTTCATCAATTCGGGCAACGTATAATGCATTAATTCGGGATCACATGATATATTCAGGACGACGAAGAGCAGAAGGAAAATTTTGTGTGACTTGATGGGCGCTGAACTTGAAAACTGTAAATAACATATCTTATGATTAGTAAATGAATTTCATCCAGTCAAAGACTTATCGGTGAGAACGATCAAACATTCTCATCCTTGTCAAATCATGTTGCTCTAATATATGAATAACCCATTCAAAGTGGAACATGTGAACTTCAAGCGTAGGCAAAATCTACAAGCAATGTGAATTTTCAATAATGTCTTTTGAATTTACATGGATTTTGCTTTTGCATGAGGTACAAATTACTGGGGATATTCATCATTTTCATAAAATACAGTAGTTTGTAATACAACACATGTAATTTTATTTTTAGGTGCCCTCTTCATATTGTAAAGGGCTGCTGTACCCAGAGGTTGTCTTCCAATAATTTTTATAATAATATTTCACAAGCAGGTCTAGCAAATGTTGTGGCGGAATAATTCGGTACGTTAAAGTACCATAAATCTATGCTGGATTAATCTCGAACATTTGAGACCTTTCTCAGGTTTTCCATAGCATCAACTCGCCGCCATTTCCTTGGGAAGCTCCAGTTCAGTACTGGAAGAGAGTCCATTGAGTTTAGTCAATTGTGATTGTGTGTTTTATCTTTGTTGGTGATTGTGATTTGGGGTTTAATGAAATACATTTATCTTATTCTTTGGGATCTTGACAACAAGATCCCCAGGATTGTGTGTTTTATCTTTGTTGGTGATTGTGATTTGGGGTTTAATGAAATACATTTATCTTATTCTTTTGGATCTTGACAACAAGATCCCCAGGTGCACCCCACACCTGATTACAGTGTTATTTTATTTCGAATTTCTCGTCCTTTTGTGCCGATTCCGGCACAAAAATTGGTAGCAGAGACGTGAGGTTTTTTTTTTCCTCTTCTCATCTGGTCCCATTGCCCATGGCTACTACATCCTCCTCTGGAGAGGTTATTCCTCCTCCTGAGTTTGATTTACGTGAGTCACTTTCTTTGACCCCTGCTCCAGACCCTTCCACTGCCCCTGTTCCGTCTCTGTCCCCCTGGAATTTTTCTCTTGTTTCCTCAATTATCCGTCTCGCGCGTTTAATTCTTTTTACTGATCGCGCATATGTTTCCCCAGCTCCTTCTGGGCAAGTGTCCGTTTTCGCAGGTATTCTTTCTGATTTCACTGACCTAGCTACCCTCTTTGCCGTTTTCAATCTTTCTCAACTTTCCCCTCTCTGTTGCTTTGCTTTTTTGGGGCATTCTGGTGTTTTCGTGAGGTTTTCCCTCCTGCTTCCCCAGCCATCTCTGGGATTTGTGAGTCTTCTCCCCCTATCAAACTCCCGTCTCAGGCGTTCCACTTTATGACGATTTGCCCACAGTGTGTCCATTTTTGCCAACAATTTTTTCAACCTCTTCTTCTCAAGTCAATCCCGGCTCTGTCCATGTCATCTGTGTCCAACTGGGACGACTGCTGATGATGATGATGGAAATTATAATTCTTATCTGTGACATGTCCTTCAATCCAGAACGTTTCTTACTTTTCCCATCCTTGGATCATGCGCAAGCCTTGAAACATTTCTGATGCTTGTCTTAACTACGACTGAGTGATTGTTCCTTCTGGCTGCAACTGTGGCTGCAATTCCGCTTCCATTTCTTTTCATCCTTCCATGCATTGCCGTCTTGAACTTACTGCGGCATGTATGTTAAGCACTCTTGTCCAAGATGTTAAGTTAGCCTTGGATCTTCATTCTTGTCCAACTCTCAAATTGCCCTTTGTTGGATTCATTCTGATAGTCCCCGTACTCTTGCTTATGTTTGTCTTTGTGTTAACAAAATCCTCACCGCCTCCACTCCGCATTCATGGCAATACGTACTGAGCGATCAAAATCCTGCTGATCTTGCCTCTCGCGGTGCTGTTGTTGACACTCTTCTCGTCAATCCTTTATGGTTGGAGGGACCTGTCTGGTTACCATACCGTGCCAATTGGCCCGCGCAATCCTCATTTTTTTTCTGCTGTTTCACTGGACCTTTCACTTTCTGACACGCCTGCTTATTTAGAAGGAAAACAAATCATTGTTCAAACCCTTTCTTGTATTACCCGTTGGAATTGTGTTCTTAACGCATCTGTATTTGGTCTTGATTTAAAACCTTCTTTAAATATAATTGTGCGCTTTTTATGCTTTGTCTTCATGTATCTCGAACTTTAGAACCTCACTGGCCCCTGGCTTCTTATCATACGCCTTTTACGTCTCTTGAGTATGATACTGCTGAGTTTGACGCTTACTGTTTGATTCAGTTTCACGCACCCAATGCATGGTTTTTCCTTCTCTCTAAAAAATCTGTTCCTGATAAGCCAGATTTAGCTTGGGATTCTGTTCGTCATATCATTGTTTCTCACAGTCGTCAAACAATTGATTTTCAAACCTTAGTTCCTATCACTAATCCTGCTCGTCAAACTCTTATTTATTTACCATTACCTCCTCGTTGTCATCGTACTAATCTTCTGAAGGCTCTTTTTATTTCTACGCATGTTGACCATGGTCATTTTTCCCCAGAGCAGATTCTTACTCATCTTTTTGAACATTTTTGGATTCCGCATGCACGGCAACTTGCTAAAGAAGTTAAACATGAGTGTTTTCATTGCCATCGTTTTGACTGTAAACCCTTCCGTATGCCTATTGCTCCCCTTCCATCTTTTTGTTACAGTGGTATTATTCCATTTCTTCATGTTGGTATTGATTTTGTTGGTCCCTTTAGAACGCTCAATTTTGATCAAACAAATCGCAATTTGCGTCATGCTTGTCAAATGGACCAAACTTGTTCAACCGTTAAATTTGTTTGCCCTATTCCACCCATGCAGGTTTCTATTCTTGTCATTTCTTGTACTCTTACTCGAGCCGTTCATTTAGAACCTGTTGAACATGTATCCCTTGAGTGTTTCACGGGTGCTTTTGATACTTTTTGTCATTGCCG
>CAJPEX010001975.1:0-35930 GCA_905338405.1 Notodromas monacha
AAACTGTGTTGATGCCCTCAATTTTCAAAAAACAACAAGTTTGCGCAGTTTTGGGATTGAATCCCGTGGTCAGTTGCGCACCAACCAATTGTTATGTGTACTCCTTTATTTTCCACCTAAGAAACATGAAGTTAATTAGTGCAATGCTCGATTTCGCACACAGCGTAACGTTCATGACATTATTATAATTTTTGGAGTTGCGACGTGCTGAAAAGATCTTGAGTGCAGACAAAGGAAGGCAAAAAATGTCTTCAAAGCACAAATTCCTGAAAGCAACACGCAATATCTTTTATTTTCATCTGAATTGTTCTGATTAAAAATACCTGTATGCCAAAGTTGTCCCATTATTTAGTTTTGGGAAATCTTCTGAAATTGTAGATTTAATAGAGACGCCTTTACGAAAAATAAATATATGGAACATATATAAAAGAATGTTTATAAAAATATTGTAATTTTTGGAGTCGGCTCTTACATTTAAAAGACATGTGTATGCAGCAAGTACAATGTTGAAGATCATTTTAAAATACTGCATCCTGAAATATAAATTCCAGGAATTCGCTTTCCTGAAAAGTTATATCGTTTGGAAATGAATAGTGATAGGTTCTTGGCATTTTTGACTCCATATTCGGGTCTTGGGAGAATTTCGAGAAGCAAAAATCCTGAACTCAAAATCCTGAATTGCTTTCTGTCGCCGGATGTAGAGTGAGGAACGCCTTTCTCATAAAAGAGATTGATGAAGCACTTTTCGAACAGGTCCTGAAGTAAAAATGATTTGTGTTTAATATTTAGCAGATTGGAGCACAGTTTTAATATGGATATGGAAACGGTACTTGCTATTTTTCGTTTGAATGGCACTTCTTCAGAATGAATTCAGAAGGAATGAAGACAGTAATGCACAGATTTTTGATGCGATGGGTCTTTCGAACAACTTTCGAATGCATGAGGAAGATGAAGGTATTTAAACTCAGGAATTAATTTCAAATTCAGAACAGTTTTCAATTTTAAAATTAATAATGATTATAGTTCTCAGCCGTTTTGAGTTGAGCATTCAAATTTCAAGACAATTTATTTTTCAAAGGCCTTGAAAACATAATTCCATGAATGTTTGCAATAAAACCTATCAGAATCGGGAGTAATACTAACTATAATGAATCCATATTTTTGTTCTCAAAATTCATGAAACCAGCTCTTGTTCAGTACGTTCAAAAGCAGTACTTCATTTGAAGCCTGAGGGATAAATTATTATGAAATTATTTCATTTTCTCCATAACAATGGACGTCAGTTTCTAAATAAAGTGCCTTCAAAAACTTTTCTATTTCGAAAATATTCGAGAAAAAATTTTTACATTCAGCATTTTCAACAAGTGCAATTTGATAGATTGACGAACATTTAAAGGAAAAAAAACACGTGAAATCATCAACTTCCAAATTGAGAACGCATTGTTGAAATCAGGTCGAAGAGTCAGTGCGAAAAATCATCTCTTACTGTGAATAGCGTAAATATACACATCCCTTGATTGAGTAGAATATCGAAGGATTCCCTCATTTTGCGACTGGCATCGAAAGGGCATTGAGAAAATCAAACAAATTGTTTGTACCAGTAGAAGAGAATACATCATTACGCTTCGTAGAAATAATTTAATTTTCGAACTGGATTCTCGTTGCAGTCATGATCATCCATATAGCAGACCCTGCTTCGGATAATGGACCGCAAGAAAAATTACCCCTATCATCTCGACAATCACTGTTGCTGTGGAAAATCCAGCTCCAAAAAAATAATAATAATGCATAAACTATCGTTCGGTTATTTCGTCGATTGTGTTCAACACGGTTCTCATCATTATTGGGTTCTTGAGAGGTTCAAAAAGATGTTGCAACTCTTCAAAAAATTATTTATCAATGCTCCTATATACTGACCTCCCTATATATTAATTCTGTACGAAGTTCCATACAGGGAGTCTTTCGAGAGTTATTCATTCAAATTTCTTTCAATAGGAAATGTGAGTTATATTATGCAGTATCTATTCTTCCTCCGATCATGAAAATATTTAGAAAAAAAAACCATGAACACTTTTTCCACGTTTTTTCTCAGTAGAAAAATCTGTCGTGGATTATGAAAAATGTACTAGCCATTCCATAAAGCTTCACATAAATTCTTTCAACTATGAAGTTGTTCGAAAACAGGCTTATACCAACAAAATGGATCATGTCATTTAAACCAGGTACCTGATGCTGTGCACATTACTCTATGAACTATTTGAAAATTCACTTAAATAAATAAATAAATTGAATCGAAAAAAAGCTCGCGTGCTGACGATAGTTGATAATTTCCCGAAATATAGTTGAATAATTTACACTCATCGTGAATCACGAAAAATGCATAACTTTCTACAGAAGAATTATCGGGCTCATTTGCGAGAACTTTGCGAGTGAGCCCCATGATACAGCATGATGGAGAACTGGTCTGGTGAAAGCTGGTTGATGGAGCAGCTGCTGCACTTTTCACCAGACCGCCGCCTCCGTCATATTCGGTCTATTGATCTTGCCCCTTGCTGCTGCTGCTGCTGCTGCTGCTCCTGTATAGCCTCCCTGAGGTCCTATTTTTTCCTACTTCCGGGTCTTTTGTGGCCACTATTACAAGGAGGGGAAATTTTTGCCGGATCAACTTGATGATTGCTGTGTGGACGGCGTTGATGTGGGCTGCTCGAGTCCCTTTATTGCCGACAGGGGGCTCTTGTTCAGGAAGCTGGAGAGAAAAAAANGCAGCCATCAGAATGCAAGTTTTGAATAAGAAATCAAACTCTTTTCAGAGGAGTTCATTATCATTGCCCAGATCCTCAATTTGCTTTTAATTGAATGGTTGTAATGGCAGAGTCAATGGTAAGATTGGTTGGTTAGTTCAGAATATAGAATGAGGTAATTAAAGTTAAAAGGCCCTTTAACACTAGGCTCTGAATTCTCTACTCAAAGAGGAATGACGGTTTTTATACCCAGGTGCTTGGAATGGGTCAGGAAGAACTCAGGTAATTTCTTCCTGGCTCATGATTGGCCAATTTTAGGAAAATCAAAGAAGTGATGGTCACTTGAGTGAGGCTCAGTGAGTTGCAGAAACAGAATTTTTGCAAGGCTCACTGGCCTGAGAAATGTAACACGTTTTCTCATCCAGTTTGTAGCCGGATGCTGGAGCTGGGTTGCTTTGGGACACAACAAATTCCATTGTATGGAGAGAGAGAAAGAGAGAGAATTCAGCTGTGCTTTCTGATTCCCATAAAAATGTTTCAAAGGTTCAATGAAGAGCTTCAATACCAACAAAGTTTTCTCATCATTTTTATGAACAATCAATCATACATATCCTGAGAAATTTTCCCACATTTTACCCCTTCTTTCAACCAGTTTTGACGAAAGCCCGAAATCAGGAGATGTTCAAGTGAAATCATCAGCTTCTTTTTTTCAGTTCTTGTTTCTTTTTTGCTTGTGCTGGAACGTTGCCAGGATTTTTCTGCTCTATTATTTCTTTCTTTCGATATTTTTAAATTTTAAAAAATTGAACTGGTGAATAAAAAGTCCAGAAACATCTTCCTAAAAACGTTCCGAAGGGAGTAAAAAATATCTCTCAAGGGTGCACCTTTTTTGTTTTGTTCACCTTCAGTCATTGTAAAATCATGGAGATTCTGTTTTACTGCACATATTGTTGTACCAAAGTTTCGCCTCTAGCTTATCCAAGGATTTCAAGACTTATTGGGTCACTTCGTTCAGGTGCTGCTTTGGTGCCCTTTGCTTGAACTGGAATGTACCGTTCAGAAAAATATCTGAAAAATCCGGGACTATTACGCAATTCAGAACAACCCTACATATACTGTAATATACAGTATTCGGTTTAACCTCAAAAGGAAAATGTTGCACATTAGCCTGCTTTTTTCTGTCATTGCTTTTGAATCGTTAACAAGGTTTCTGAAAACCTACGCTACTTTGGTTCGTGTCATCTGAAATTTCGAAAAGTTCTGAAATACTGTAAAGTGATACGTTTTTTGTGTGCAAGGATGAAGCCTAAATATATTCTACACAAATTTTAAAGCTTATTGCCCAGCAAATTTCGATCTAAAATCTGGAAAGCTTTCCAGATAACCAGTGCTAAATTTGTTTATAAACATAGTGACTAACGTTTTAGTTGCAGACTTGCCATCCTGAATCTTCTGCATAGTTTTTAAGAATACGTGTTCCTCCAAGTTCAGGATGATTTCAAATTCCAATTGAAAACATTCCGAGAATACATTGGGGCTGTTTTGAGTCATTGTATCAACCCTCATTTACATGAGACATCTGACGTCCGTCTAAAGTTAATACTGTATATACAACCCACTCACCTAAACATCAGCATGTTTATCTGCAAAACTTTGTTCAAGATAATGGTACCCTCTTGAAAGCCAAGTTCTGCACATGTTCTTTTTCTGGTTTACTACGTTAATAATATCACATCCTCTTCTTTCTCATCAAAATCATCATAAAAAATAAACAGGACTTTTGTGAGATATATGCATATTTTTAGACATTCGACTTTCTTTGAAATCGCGAAAGATCAACACATTGAGAGCAATTTATGATTAGTTCGGTGTTTGAACCTCATGCTTTTTTCATTTTGAAACCCTTGTCAGAAAGTGCATTTTGAAATAAAACTACATAGGAGAATATGATTCTTCATTATGCTGAACTTTCTTTAATCTGTTTGGATTTGATAAATGAAAGCCCTGTTCATGAGAAAATGGTTACTTGCACCATTAATATGGAATAACAGATGATCATGATCAGAAATTGAAACTTTCAACAAATATTTAAAACGTCTGATGCCGAGGTGTGTCTGTGTAACACCTCCAGCTTGTTTTGAAATAAAATTAGTCTTGAATTGATCTGTAGATGAAAAAAAGTCTTTTGGTGGTAGAGGTAGAGCTCATGAAATTTGCTGTTGAAGTATGACCATCCCCCGAGTTTTTTTTGTCAATTTTGTTCCAATTTAAAAATTCCGATTCCATGAAAACAGCCAGAATATATTTCCTCGCAGCTCTTTTTCGGATCCCCTTATTCTTCAACGGCATGTTCAAAGAAAATAAGTCCTCGGGAAAATATGGGGCCTGTGCTCTGTCATGAACCCAGCCTTTTTTCCTGGGTCCACCCTCGTGTCCATAAACGTCAAGAAGGTTTATTGTCCGGACAGTCGGGTGATGGCGTGTGATATTGGCCCGAGGGCTAAGGAAACCGCAAAGACTCTTCGACGACACATTGCGAATCGCTGATGAGACCCCAAAAGACTGCTCTATTTGCGCTTCTGAATATTCTGGAAAAGTATATGGAGGGTAATCATTGGGCCAATGCATCCATATACAGTATAAACATATGATACTTGGCTATATTTATGAGATCACACTTCCTTCTCACAGTGCAATTTTAGAGTTGACTTGGATTTTTCGGATGCGAGTCACTTTTTTCAAGTGCTATCAGCCGATTATTTTTCGATGCCAGAGGCGGTGTCTTCTTCAATGAGACGAAACTGACGTATTCAGAAACAACTGAAGGTGTTATTTCAATTTTTGAAGTTCATGAAGACGGGAAATCTCAGATATTGTACATCCAAATTCTTTGTTGAGAATATTGTAGCTAATAAATCAAAATACTTTATTTTAAAGTGGATGGAATTTATTGTTTGAAGCCTTTTCTCGGCGTCGTATAGGGGCGATCGATATTACGATCGATTTGTTTGATCGTTAGAACTAATAACGGAAAGCCATCATAAAATAACGTCAACTTCAATAGAAAATGATTTTTAAAAATAGCAGGAAAAATTGAATATTTTATCCTTATACAGATCCATGTAATATCAGCTTGCAGATCCTTTTTTGTTTTTTCGGGCTAGCACATGAATTATTTTTTTCGAGCTACGTGCGTGCAGCAGTCATATATTAATGCAAATTCGAGAATTTACAATAGCTTTACGGTTGTGAATTCGACATTCGATCCAAAATAATTTAATGGTTTTCAGTGGAGCTCAAGACCATACACTTTGAATTAAATCCAGCAAAAGCAACGCCAACGCAAAAATACGCCGGTGCGACGACAGGACCTATATCGCTGATCCTAAAATTCCATCAATCTATTATGGAACGACTTTTTTCCGAAAGCCTTTAAAGATCTCAAGATTTGAATAAATTCAAGAAGTTTATTCTTAAAGTTGAGAACCCGTGTTCTTTGCTGCTTCGGTTCCATGCGAGTTACACTCAATATAGTTACTGAAACGTGCGATAATCCCTGCTGTAATTATATTTAGAAGTCTCCGAAGAACTTATTACGTTTTTTTTTAGAAATGGTTCATGAACTGAACTGGAAGACTGCTTGAGAAATCCCATGAATTAATCCTCTGAAAAATTGCATACATTCTGAACACGATCATATGCTCAATTAGGCGTTACGTTTCATGCTTGAGAATTAAGGTGCATTTTTTCGGTTAAATTTGTTAAAATAATCGCGAACTGGTTCACATCAACTCAGCAAACTGGAATCGTGCCTTCTTCAAGTGTATCTGCATAAATTTGTTCCTTTTTTCGGATGTTCAGAGCAGATAAGAAGGAACTAAAAAATAAAAGATAAACACATGAGTCCCGAATTAACAAACAGATCGCATTTGACAAGAGAAAAAGCCGCCAATTTTTTATTCCACGGATATCGAACAGTTTCGCTGCACGGCTCACTTAATTTAAAAATTCCTCGCGCAGAACGAATGTCAGCGATCTGTCCTCATTTGTCGTCGGGAGGTTTTCCAGAGGTTTTTCCGCAGTTCTTCACGCACACAAATATTTATATCCCCCGCATAAATGAAATAAATAAGTCGGGATTCTTCTGGAATATACACGATGGAAAAATGGCCCCGAGATTGCTCTCCTGCGGGGAGCACCTCGTTCAGCACTTGTCTGCCCAAACGTTTTCTCCGAGACAAGGAAGAACCCGATTGTCTTCTGTATATACCGTATATATATATATATAGAAACGCCTCAGGCGGGGTTGATTATTCCCTGGAGGATCCCGGGCAAGTGTCACCGGATGATTTGAGTGGCCTCTGCGTTCTTCATCGGGCCTCGTTTTCTCCTTGCTCGCACAGCAGCAGCAGCAGCAGCACCCACGTGGACCCCGGGGTTAGGGGTTTTTTTTCTTCTTCTTTTCTTTCGCTGGTATTGATTGAATAAAGAAATATAGAACGTCTACGTGTTCAGAATGGTGCGGGGAAACGCTAAAGCTGTAGGCACGCCGTATTATCCCTTGTCTCCTTTTCTTCTCCTCGGGTCGATTTCCTTCCTTTCGGTGCTGGACGTCGCTTCTGCAAACGTGGCCGGAAAATTAATGCTCGTCTTTACAGTGCTAGGGTTCGGTGGGTTGCCGGGGGCACCTCAGGTGGGAATTAAGTCTGGTCCTTGCGTGCTGACCTGACTCGCTTCGTTTGCACGCAGGGTTCCCTTGAAAATGAAAAAAAACAACAGAAACACAGGAAGAAATTGAGGAAGGTCTGGAAAGACAGCAGCTGGAGACAGAAGGTACAGTATCAGTGCAGAAAACCCCGGGAACACGTTCAGAAATTTAATTTTTCCAATAGTTCTTCAAACTAGGCGTGTTGGCAAGAAGGCTGTAATTGAGGATTATACAAAAGGAGGCAGAAAAAAGGATGGATTCTGAAAATAAAACACATCATTCAGCTGTGGGGTTCAGCTAGGGGATTTCCTTAGCCGTTGGGTGGCAAAGTCAGACTATTTTTGCAAAATTTCGTTGCACCTCAGGGAAGAAAATAAATAAGGACAACAGGGATTTGAGGACAAAGTTGGGGAAGAATCCAATGTTGTTTTCTTTTTGTGCAGAAAATTTTACCACGTTTTTACCACGTTTTTATGAACTCACTTTCTTGTCTGTCTGTCTGTCTGTCTGTCTGTCTGTCTGTCTGTTTGTCCGGATCAAATTTTGAAACTCAAATTTCACTTACTTCCAGACTAGCTAGCAAGCTGAAACTTTCAGGATAGCTTAGAAACTGATGACAATGCAATCTTTTGTGAAAAAATTAATTTTAAGAATATTTTTAAAAAAGAATAAAATAATTTTAGTAGATTTCTATAATAAAACTTTGAGCAGGTTTTCCTTGGCCCCAAGAAAAAAACCCTTGGTGAACTGAATTGGTTGCAGAGGTCTGAGTTCAATCCCACCCCCTGGAACATTTTTTTTCTAATTAATTAACACGTTTTTATTAACTCACTTTCTTGTCTGTTTGTTTGTCCGGATCAAATTTTGAAACTCAAATTTCCCTCACTTCCCAACTAGCTATCAAGCTGAAACTTTCAGGATAGCCTAGAAACTGATGACAATGCAATCTTTTGTGAAAAAATAAATTTTAAGAATATTTTTTAAAAAGAATAAAATAATTATAGCAGATTAAAAAATTAATCTAAAAACCACGTTTTCAAAAAGCAAAAAATAACCTTAAACGTGGTGCGCATGGAGATTGTTGGGAAGAAGTGAAATACAAATGAAATAGATGTGCACCACATTTAAGGTTATTTTTTGCTTTTTGAAAATGGGGTTTTTAGATTAATTTTTTAATCTACTATAATTATTATGAACTCACTTTCTTGTCTGTCTGTTTGTCCAGATCAAATTTTGAAACTCAAATTTCACTCACTTCCTGACTAGCTATCAAGCTGAAACTTCCAGGATAGCCTAGAAACTGATGACAATGCAATCTTTTGTGAAAAAATTAATTTTAAGAATATTTTTTAAAAAGAATAAAATAATTATAGTAGATTAAAAAATTAATCTAAAAAACCACGTTTTCAAAAAGCAAAAAATAACCTTAAACGTGGTGTGCATGGAGATTGTTGGGAAGAAGTGAAATACAAATGAAATAGATGTGCACCACGTTTAAGGTTATTTTTTGCTTTTTGAAAACGTGGTTTTTTAGATTAAATTTTTTAATCTACTATAATTATTTAAATGCTATGCTAAGCAATGGGCTTTTCTTGAATTAATCCCAACTTTGCCTCAGCCCACCTATATGTCTTTTCTGACCATCAGAAAACTTAAAACGCCCCAGCATACAAAAATAATCCAATTTTGGCCAGCAATGGGAAAGAACCCTCTCCCATTCAAGGGTTAGGAAATCCCAAGAAGATAAACAGAGAAATGCATTTCACTTTGTCCCCATAATTAATTCCCAGAACACACACATTATGAAAATCAGAAATAGTTTGAATGATAATACTGGCAGCAGACTGACTCAGAAATAATGAATATCAAAAATATTGGAATACAATATAGTGACCTTCTATGGTTTTTATTCTCTCCCTTCCAGGAATCTGAGCTGCACCTGATTGGCTGAAAGGGATAAATTAATGTTTCCAATATTCAATTAACATGGACTGCCACCTAACAGCAGCCCAATTCAATTATTCCAGAGCATTCTAGATAATTTGACACACATTATATAATTGGCAATCTAATTATTCTGCCAAAAAGGCTTTACAGAGAGCAATTTCTTTTTAAAACCAATCACGGAAAAACAAATTTCTGATTTTTTCCAGAAGGGTTCGCTGGACAAAGAAAATTGTGGGTAATCAGGAAAAGAGCTGTAATATAGGCACATGCATATTGAGCAAACCCACGAAAAATTCCCAAATTTTCCTCTCCTTGGTACTTAACCGTTTGATGAAATCAAAAACGGCATACGCAGGACGTTTAGGTAAATATTTTTTGGGGTTTATCAAAATATATAAGTTTACCCTTATAAAAAACTGCTCACTTGTTTCCGAAGGGTTCCCTTGCAAAAATAGAGGAATCTCGAAGGAATCGAGACTTTTAAAAGATGTAAAAGATGTAGAAAATATCCAGAAAGCGTGTTACAAGTGCAGTATTACTACAATTGAATATATTCAGACTAACGATTTACTCAATTAGCATTCCCGAAGTATATTCGAAAAATATTTTTATTATCTTCACCCGAGGTCAACTCGGGTCACAATCCATTCTGATCCTTGCGTGCTAATCTGAATTGCTCGTTTTGCGAAGTGTTCCCGGCAAAAAAAGCGGGAAAGATCTATAATGCTGGAAAAGAGCCGAAACAACAAATATTGTACAGAAAAAGTCTTAAAAATGCTCAAAATCCCCGTCATCTGTTTTTTCTCAGACTCCAGCATGATATATCAACAATTGGTTATCACGGGAATTTTCAAACGATTTTTATTTTTCTAATTTTTTTTGTAATGGCACGCAGAACTTGGACATAAGAACTCAGTTCTCAAAACCTCTGAACGACTCATTCTGTATAGATGGGGTCGTTTGAAAAATGTTGCTAATCTTCAGAGGAGTTAATTACACTTAACTAATGATGAGAGAGGCCATTCTCAGATAAGGATAAGGAATTGCTCAGATTATCTTTCTTTTTTTATGATACTGTTTGATAAAATGGTGTTCGCAAGAAGTTTTCAGAAAAAATATTCGCACTTTGCGACAGTTCAGAAAAATAAAACCGATGACCCGCTTGTTTTTGCGTATGACTCACTTGAGAAAAATATGGCTGATCTTTAAAGAAGTTGGAGACGAATAAGTTACGATATTTTTCAGAATTCCCTTTTCATCCTTTTTGAATAATCAATGGAATACAATAGTGGTCGTTGAAAGTTTTTGGAAAATATATTTCCGTTTTTCCTCAGTATAAGAAAAAATACGACCTGCTGGTTCCCCTTTCTCGCGTATTGTATTGTGAAAATAAAATGCGTCAATGATAAAAACGTCTCATACGTACAAAATATGCTTGGCAGCACCTTTAATTTATGTTCTAAAATTGGATGAATAAAGTAACAAAATTTTCCTCGTGAAATTGTTCAAACTTGAATCTGTGCAATAAATTGACATTGGAAATTATTATTATAAACATACATTCACTTCACTGTTGAATTTATATGTAGGGGAATATTTATATCTGGGTTTGACAGTATATGTATCGAACACTTGTTGACCAAAGTCCCAATTTCGAATCGTAAGCAGTCCATCGCATTCCGTGATTTCAAATTAAATTTCCGGTAATTATTTGGAAATCGCTCCGGTCCCAAAACACTGGAAAAAGAATTTAGAGAAAAACCCGGAACGCGATGAATGCTAAGAAAATTTGTATTAAAATGCGTCTCCGTTCAAGGATATACTCGTACTGTAGTCACAAATGAAGTAAAAAAATGGAAAATATTCATAAGTGCACGCGTATGGGTAGAAATAATGTATTGCGACAGAATACATAGTCAAAGAAATACGTGATTTAATATGTCCGTTGCGAATGTCACCTGGACATGTTTTCTGTGCACCATTATTTTCCTCAATTGTGAAAATAATGATATGCCAACCGTGCAGAAAAATAGAAAAAAAACCTTTTGAATCATTTGTCGCGGTTCCATTCATCGCCAGAATTGCGGAAACCGTCCTCCTTTCTTGCGTGCACGCACATATTGGCAGAACAATGTCTGTCGGAGAAAATTAGCCCATTGATTTCGACCGCACTGACTGATGACAACAGTGGAGAACATTCCGCTTTGGCACGCAAATTTGTTCCCTCAAGTTTCATCATCTTTATAACCTTCAGAAAATGTGGGAATGCAATGCTAAAATACATAAACCGTGTGTCTGAAATACTTCCGTGATTAATTTTATAATTTGTAGCATTGTTTTTGCGTGACAAAAATGGAAATTTCTCATATAATTTTCGAAAATATAGCTAGTAAAATTCAATTCATTGCAATAGCTTTGTTTTACGAAACTTCACTGACCAGAAGTTTCATCTCAATTGGGAATTCGAAGGGATAAATACTGGACTTAAAATTTGTCCGGTGTTTTGTATATAATATGGTAAATGTCTCACAAATTATTTGCAAGTGGACGACAACAATTTGAAACACCCATCGATTTGACATTAACTCTCTCGAATATATAGAAAAAATCGCTTTTCTCTTTTCCGAGTGTTTTATTCGTGAACGTGATGACCGGTCTAGAAAATATGCTTCAGTGAAAAATAATATACTGTACTGTACCCGTCGATTCAATTATATATTTATTATTCTCCCTTTGTACTTTTCGGAACATTCCTCCTTAGAACGGAAAATACCCAAAGATGACGTCTGTATACCCAATTAAGACAGATATATGTTAGGTGATCATTTGAGTTTTCCATAATTCATCGAACAAAGAAATGGAACAGAAACTGTTTGCCAAAACCGTGTCAGACTGCAATTTATGTCTGCACAGGTCCTCTGGGTATAGCTTTTTCCCCGTTTGTCACCTTTATTTTTTGTATTTCTCTCTCGTTTTGTTTCTTTTATTTTATTATTATTTCTTGGGGGAATAAACTTCCGTACACGCGTATTCCCACCAATTACTAACGCTTGACGGGAGCGGGCCCAAGGAAAAGCATCAGCATGTAAGCCCTATTAAATAAGTAATGCAGCCGTCAAACAGATGGAACATTCGTTTTCTTTTTTTTTATATAGTGCAGTACAAATGGCAGAATATATATTACGCCATTTTGTTTATGCGACGAGCGTGACGAAATTCGGCGTCTTGTTTTTACGTCGTCGGTTGAACGACGACAATGACGAGCGAGACCTTCTGGCGGAAATGACGTGACCTATGTGTGACGGGGTTTTCTATTTTCTTTTCATGCGACGAGCGTGACGAAATTCGGCGTCTTGTTTTTACGTCGTCGGTTGAACGACGACAATGACGAGCGAGACCTTCTGGCGGAAATGACGTGACCTATGTGTGACGGGGTTTTCTATTTTCTTTTCCCTTTTTTTCGCCTCTGGGGGAGCTTTTATCAAAGTCAGCTTGTGACGAGTACGGGTTACATGGGTTCGAGGCACGAAGTCCTTTTATTTGATCAATAGGTCGGTCGGGGAGAATTTGACTCGGGTCTCTGCGGGGGGGACAGATTTGATTACTGACGTTTTTCTCTGTCGGCTCGGGTAGCATAGGTTTTTAAATCTGCATTTTGTTTATTTCGGAGGAATATTTTTTCTCTATATCATTTGCGGTTTTCCTTTTCAATGATAGCTTTCAATCTAGGATGTATTGTACATTGGGTCCATTTTTCAATGGCGGCGGCAGTTGTCAGAATTTCAGCAGAGACGGGATTTCAGAGGTTATCGTTATGATTTATTTTATTTTTTACTATACTCGTACCTTTCGAGGGAAACATTCGTGACGATATACCAACATTAAAAAATGTGATGAATATTTTAATATATTAGAATGAAAAAAAGCGATCGTTTAAAAAAAAAAGTGTGTGGGACCTTAAAAAAAGGTCCTTTTTGAACGAAAATTCGTTGAAACAAAATGAAAATATAGTATGATCATGTCTGACAAGGACCTGAAAACCAAATTCGTCGTTAGCATGCATTTGTTGTAGCGAAATATGCTGAAGCGAGATTTTACTGCATTGATTACATAAATATGCCAATTTTAACTTCGTTCATTTTTGAATCGACGTATTTGCTCAAATGAAAAAATCCTCTTGATTTCAAGACTCACCTCTTGCTTCACTACTTTCATAATCTAAATTTTCCCGTTTTGTGCTGAGACTCAGTTTTTCCTATTTTGATCGGTTTTCCGCGATTGTAGTTGATTACACTATTTCTGATTGAGTTTTGTTCTGTATTTTAATTATTCATGCAAAAAAAAAGATACTCGAAGTTCAAATACTGTTTCGGTTTGTGGACGTTTCAGTGGAAAGTGAGTCGACCAATTACGGCTACGCGGCGGTGGACGATAGTGGCGGTGATTCCACGCCGATGTCGTGTCGATCCACGGCGCCGCCGCCACCGGCGCCGTCATCCAACGCAGGCACCATGCAGCGTGGCTACGGGTTGCCGTTTCAGTCCCAGTACAACGAAAGACCCGTGGGATTCGCTGCTGCCGGGAGCAATGCCGTGTTTGGGTCACCCAGAACCCGGCGGAAAATCATCACGGGTTCTCCTCTCAGGACCCGAATGGTAGTTTTTAATTTTCAGCCCGTTCTTTTGCATTCATTTTTTTTTATCAGAAGCAGATTTTTATCTTTGTTTTCGTATTTTATTGGATTTTTGTGTATTTTTTTTTACAATTGAAGAAGTTCTTTCTTATCATGAGAGTTCGGTCGTACTCGTCATCCAAAAAAAAAAATTTTTTTGGTACTGCTCCCGGAGAAAATTTTGTTCGTCCTCTGCATGCCATTATTATTTTTACGCTATTGCCGAATAATTTTAAATTATTGTAACATTGGATAAAAAGCAAATATAATTTTTCATTCCAATTTTAAAATTTTTGGCTAATTTGAAATGACTATGCTTTTAAATTCGGTTTTCGAAGAATCATCGCCGGAGGAGCAGTGCAACAGACACCATGTGCAGTACGATGAGCTACGCCCTGCCGTTTTCGGCGGCCGCCGTGGACGTGCCGCCGCCACTGCCGCCGGCTTCGGCGTCGGGTGTCGGCAGTCCCTGCGACGCCGGCGACGTTTGCGCCGCCACTCAGATCACCAGGTCCAGTCTCACCTACGTCGACAAGCTCGGCGAAGGCCACTTTGGCGAGGTGAGCAGCATGGAATACCTAATGCATTTTTCTTGGCTGAAAAAAAAACTTAGCTTTGCGGCAAAAACAAAAACAAAGAAACAAATAAAGCTGAAGTTTTGCGAGTCACCTACTGGTTGCATAAGTTATTTTGAGATTGCAACTTGGGGCAACATCCATGATGGGTATTCAAAGAGTTTTTTTTTTTCTTCCCACGCAGAAGAATACATAAAGTTTGACTGTTTTCGAACGAAAATATTACTTGGATCAGTCAGGATCGGGGTTTCAATGTCACTGGAATTGATAGAGTTTCGAATTAACGTGTATTGCAATGATCAAGTGTGAAAGCCTAGTCTATACAGCCCCTCTATTCTGCTTCCTCCTGCCTAAAATTTGAATGACTTGCTTACAGAACCTATAACAGGGGGCAAAATGTTGTAAAATTGAATTCCTATACAGTATTTTTTTCATGATGGCTCTTCTTCTGATCTTTTGAAATGGTTTTAAGTTTTGAATTTCGTACACGTTCCACCTTGAATTCCATTGTTTATCCCATGCAGTGAACAATTTACCTCCTACATTTACAAAATTCTGTATAGGCGTAACAATAGATTACGCCTATATAACAGAATCATGCCCAATGCATTGCACAACAATTCCTTATTACACCACCCATGAAAATCCATGGAAATTGTTGAGTAGTAGCAGAAGAAGCTCAGTGTAACAGTTACAAGTAACAAATACATTACATTATGCTTAGCTGTTACACCCAGCCCTGCCTGTAACAAATTATTTGATGGGTATAGTGATCAATATGTTAGCTTCTAAAAAGCGTTTATATATGTCGACAATTAAGGCATCTCATGAATTTGTAATTTCAGTTTAAGAGTGAAAATCATTTGAATACAATCGAAATTTTCTAAGGATTGAAATTCAAAGCAATCTATAGGCCACGTTTTTTGAGTTTTGGACAAAAACTCTAACTATTACTACATTAAGTAATGTATACTTCGGTAGATTTATGATTCAAGTGTTTTCATCTCAGCTGGTTCATTTGCTATTCCTCTCTAATGACAGGCAATTATCGAAGTAGAAATTTATAATCCTATACTATCTTCCGCTGAACTTACTATTCTTGAATCCTTTCCAGAACGTTACTCCTTGTATATGATCAGTAACGTATGCTTGATTGAATAATGTTTTATTCTTCGTCTTATATTTTTCGTAAAATCGCTGCTTCTATATATATCCGAACTTACTGATCTGCCCTTAAGGCAGTCAAGTCAAGACTCAGGTCACGACCGACGAGTTTTCGAACTCATTCTTCTACCCTTGGCGTGACGAAATTCAATATCATGTATATATATGGCCTAAAATAAAGGGCCGCCTTATTATGAATGCACGCATACTTCGGACTTCCTTCCTGAACGAAACGTATTTTAGAAGGAGCGTGCGGCCTATGCATAACAGAATAGGCCACGCATCAATGATTTGTGTATATTCAATATACTGTTTAAAGTTCGAAAATTTGACTCGTTTTTTCAGGTGCATTTGGGAGAATTGACTGGACTCGGTATCCCGTACATTGATCTGTCTCCGCCGAAGGAACTGACCAAATCATTGGTGATTGTGAAACAAATGAATGCAAAGATGACTGAAATTCAAAGGTGAGCAGCAAAGATCTTTTCCTATACCTATTCGTAAAATATTTCGGGATACGAGATATCTTACAAATGTAATACATTCGAAAGTTACTGATTTTCCGTCGAATCGAGTGTATAGCCCAGTTAATTTTTTTCAACGTTTCGAAAACCTTGTTCAACTTCGTGTACTTTAATTTGTAACGACGGTTTGAGTTTGAGTATGCTTATTGATACTTATACACTCATTTCATAGCATCGGGATGATTTTTCTTTTTTTTTTCCTAACACGTATTTGGGTGCAGTGCTGGATTTTCCGGTAAAATCAACCTTTGTTATAAATTATCATTATCCGAAGCAATATTTTTAAAAATTTTATATAGATACGCGGATGATTCACGACTCTTTACAATACGGAGGGTTACACGTTTCCGCGCGGAATTGAAAAGATCTGAACATCACGGATTATTTTGGAACATTTTTCTCATGCTCTTTATTTTTAAAAGGTTAGGCAGAACTTTCTCAATGTAATCACCACCAATTTGTACAACTTGTCAGCCCTTTTGATTCATGTGTTAACTTAAAACAAGCCTTGCAATTTTCAGTTGTAATATATTCAAGCTCCTCCGGAACAGCAGCAACAAGCTGGTTCGCGCGGAACCGCGTAATCCCTCGTACAGTATATGAACAGCCAAATCAGACTCCGAGAGGTGAATGCACATGACGGAAATTTTTCCTTCAAGATGTTGCTTGATTTTATATTAAACTTGACCAACTTGAAGGCTTTCACGTTTTGAAACTTGCAAGTTTTAAATGAACATCACAAAGAAGAGACGACGAGGTCTCGGAAGTGAGGTTCGAGATACTGTATTACGGTACTCAGCAGTTTTGTAATGCCACTATAATCAAGATTCCAAAAACATGGATTGGTTTAAAGAACCGAAATTAATTGGATGAAGTACTGGAGGAATGGGACACTTGGGATAAAACTAAAATGGTTTTCCTTCGTCAAGAAAATCGTCAATGCTCAACATGAACATCAAACGTGCATTTCATTTTCCTCTCTTCCGAATGGAAGAATAAGCTCAGTATTTGTTTTTTTTTCAACCCCCACTAGTTTTCTCTTCTTAACTTTTGGCGTTCAAAGGATGAGAAAAAAACCAATTTAAGGTGGAAGATTTTTCGTGGATTTCAATTACTTCTTGCAAATTCGCAGAATTAGCCGAATTCAATTTGTAAAATACGGAGGCATGGCTTCTCGCACTGTCAGAGGTGCGTAGATTTTGTGCATGGTTTTTTAAAATTTCATGTGTCATGGTAAACCAAACATTTTGATGAATTGCTTGCGAAAATATATTTCCATGTGCCTCATCATCATAGTAGATTAAGCTTTGAAGAATTAAAATTAAGATACATTTTGAAATTATGAAAATTGAAATTTAGAGATTGAATGGAGAAATGAAGATTGCAAAAATTATCATCTATAACAGTTGGTTTCCGCCGGGAATTTCGACCATGAAATTCATATTTTTTCCGTCACTGGCGTCAAACTGAAGACGAAATCCGCAGATTTCATGACAGTCTGAACTGTTTTCTGTATATATATATGTATATACCCTTTCAGGTACAGCTTTTTTAAAGAAATCAATCTCCTGGTCGGACTGAAGCACGTCAATATTTCGCGAGTCGTCGGCGTGATTACGGATTCGGACAACGGCCCGATGTGCGTCGTTCTCGAATATTTGCCGCTCGGGGATTTGAGCGAGTTCTTGCGCCAACACACGGAAGTGACGCCTGGGCGCTGGGGCACCTCCAACACGGGTACCAAGCACCACCACCACCACCACCACCAACAGCACCACTTCAATGCCTCCTGGAAACCAGTGGCCAGAACTGGAAGCTTGAATAATGAGAGCTTCGGTTTTCGACCCATCGAATATGGAGCCCTGCTATTCATGGCCACTCAAATCGCGTCTGGAATGGAGTACCTTGAAGCTCTCAACTGTGTGCACAGGTGGGTATATGATCATTTAATTTTTGATCAACGCAGCTATTGATCACTTTTTACGTGTAGAATTCAATTAAAGACTAGAAAATTTAATAATCGAGAACATAATATATATGAGAGCAATTGGGGAATGGTCCCGGATATGCCAAATGATTCTCAAACCAACTGAAGCGAATAAGCTACAGCTATAATATACCTGAAATTGAAAATGAATCTTTTATGCATGACTAATTGAATATATTTCAGCTTAAAGTGTCTTGAAATAACAGGAAATGCGCTCAAAAAAAACAATTTTTTATATATAAAAAAAGAGAAAATGAAGCATTTTGCTTGCTTGAAAACAGTTAATCCCTTTATAGTGGCGAATTTGATTTTGTTTCGTCGTTTTATGAATTCTATCATCAAAAGAACAACAGTATATAATCCGTAGATGAAGTCGGTGTCAGATTGAGTCCATTTTGCGAAGATCTCATTAATCGGTGTACTGTTTAGTCACACATCCAAATTAAATTAATAAATTAAATTTCGGTTGCGGAAGTGTAATGGTCAGAAAATAATGTAAAAACCGATTTTGAGGTTTCGTAAGGGATTCTTAAATGATTCAACATGATTCAGCAGTGAAATGCCAGAGATTTCTCCAATGGTGTAGCGATCTTATTTCGATGCCTATATGCAGTATCAAAAATAATATGTAAATACTTTTTTGATACATGTGGTCACAAGCTTAGTTTGAGGTTCACGTGTTTGTTTTTTTCCTCAGTGTCTCGACGAATTTCCAAATAACTATCCCAATGTGACGTCCAATTGTAATGAGCAGACTATTTACAGTTTTTTGAATATCCAGAGTTGATTTTAAATCTCGAAATTCATCATTTACTGTATTATGACATTTATGAGCGATTTGATGAGTTTTTTTTTTTAATGGAAACGGTACAAAGTTAGTTTAAAGCGCGTTCTTGTGCATGTATTTCCCAGCAGCGATAAATTAAATATATCCATACGTCTGATTTGCTGAGAATCTAGACGTGAGTTTCAGAATTTTGTAAATTTAAATGTAGACCAAAAATTAAAATATTTAAACCTGGAAGCCTTTTGCCAGAAACTCTGCTCTACTTCATATTCTTATATAGTCACACACGATATGATCCTGGTCGCATTTGCTGAAGAGCAACCAAGAAAAAAGCTCTGCCAGCATGACTTTATGAAAGATTAATCGCGAAAATTTTCTTGATTGAAGAATGGCGTGTTTGTTTCTTATTGGCATTTATCAATGAAGAGATTTGGCGGCAAGAAACGTACTTGTGGGCTTCGGATACTCCATCAAGATTTCAGACTTCGCGGCATTCCAGAGTCAATACAGGACGGATTACTACTTGAAAGATGGCGATAATCCCATCCCAGTTCGTTGGATGGCTTGGGAATCGTTTGTCCTGGTGAGTTCTATTTCATTTTATTTTTACTTCTTATATGCAGAATTTTTAGAAACTCCAACGCAAGAGGAAACATAGAGCGGAAAATACAGTGGATCGTCACCCCATTTCAAAACTAATCCATTCCTGAGAATTTATGTGAAAATAATTTCTTTGTGAATTTCTTTTTTACGTGAAAAGATATTTATAAGGATCACTAAATTCTCTGAAGGTTTCATTACTGAGAGAATAAGTGAGTAAATTCAAACAAATACAATATAATGTTCCCACCAAAAAATATTTAATATGACAAATTAAAAAACTGTGTCTTATTGTATTATTGACAGTGTTGCAACAGTATCTTCCCTGAGTTATTTTCATCTGGTCGAATATAGCTTAATTACCACTTCTTTTTTTTTATAAATTTTTGCATTTCTTGTCTTATTGTCTAAGAAAATCCATTTTGGCAAGTTTCTTCAAGTGTGCATATTGATTCTCAGCTTGAGTAAGTCGATAACAAATCGTGTTCTTGTAGGTGAACCCAAGCATTCAAAATTAAAGTTTAAAACTTCGAATGTTAAAAGGAATAACTTTCTGGGATTCCTTCCCTTTTTTTCTAACGAATTCCGTTAAGTTCGTCACTTTTTCTTCGTGTTCAAGTACTGTATTGTGATGCAGATTTTTCGGTACCTGAGTCTTCTTGCTGAAGAATAGTTTTGGTCACATGTTGGAATAAAATAATGGTGACGCTCATAATAAAACAGAGAGAAAAAGCATTTCCAACTGCTACATTCTGAAAACTTTTTTTTACGTTTTCCAGAATTCATTTTGCGTGAAAAGTGATGTGTGGTCTTTTGGAGTGACTTTGTGGGAGATCCTCAACATTTGTCAGTGGAAACCCTACCAGCAAGTCTCAGATGAAGGAGTTATGGAGAACCTGTTGCACGTCTACCAGGATGACGGACTTCAGGTTTGCTTCCTGTTTGTTTTTTTGTGGTTTTTTTGGTTGCCCAGCAGGAAAACCCATGAATTAGTACCCTTTGTGTCGTAAATTTTCACGCAAATTAAGTGCAGCGGAAAGGTGTTACAGTAATTACCATTTAAAATGTATCTGTGCATCAATTGTTTGAATGACAGTTTCAAAATTCATTTTTGAAGCACTTAATTCTAATGGAATCTTTTCACTTCCAACATTTGCGTTCAATTGGAATCGGACTCGATTGAAGTTTATAGTTCATGCATCTAAAATATTCATCGAGTGAAGACAAATTATAAAATGAGAGCATCCAAAATGTGAAAGGAGGAATTTCGTCCATCCTTTGCTGGTTTCTGTAATAACGAGAAGAAATGTAAAAAAAAAAAAACTGCGGTTACGAGCCCTAATTCAACAAGATGTTTTTCATAGCAGTTATATCTTCTAATTGTTCCACGGATGGACGGAATTTTGGAATATGAAAGGACAGTATCACTGTAAATAGTTAATATTCGAATTTGAAGTTTATATAGCCACTGGAAACGATTTTTAAAATACCGTATTTTCATGAAACTTGAATGTTGAGTGCTCATATTGATAAAAGCTGCGGTAATAGTCGTGATTCATAGAGTATGTATCCTGTTAAAACCAATGAAAACGTTTTGTTTCTGTCCAAATAATCCACAGAGATTATTGAAAAAATATGATTATTGAATAAATATTGAAAGATGATTATTGAATAATAATCATCTAATTTGCGGGAATACACATCAGTGTATGGTGCATTAATTATCAGATTTCTCTGTGACATTTTTACACAGCAAAAGCACCTAATTTTGAATGATTTTCTCACGTCGTTTTCGATGATGTTAGTGTGAATGGATATGTTTATCTCATGTTGGGTGTTTGGATAATTACGATTATCACGATGGTGTCAATTTTATTAAAATTAAAGTGGATGCATTTAATGTTCGTATAGGTATTTTTACCGAAACCCGAAGATTGCCCCCGGGAATTGTATGACCTGATGCGTGAATGCTGGCAAAGGGAAGAACGAGATCGTCCATCCTTTCGAGAAATCCACATGTTCCTTCAACGAAAGAACCTGGGCTACAAACCCGACTTCGGGTCGGCTTCCGCCTTCGACGCTCTCACTGCTGGCGGCGGGGGTTCCATAACGGACATCAACCATGCATTCGACAGTGCACGGAATTCCAACAGCAACAACAGCATCAACAACAACAACAACACCAGCAACGTCAATGGAAACAACAACAAGACCTGCAACAAGATTTTATCTGCAAGCACCAGCAACGAGGATTTCCGCACTAGTCTCGTCGTCACGGCGGCTTCGATTCAGGCGCAATGGGAAGCCATGCCCTCGGGGCTGGGTGTTCATCATGCTTTGGTCTGAAACAATTTCTTTCCTTTTTTCATACACTATACTTGAGTGTTTTCTGAAGCATATCGTGAAAAAAGAGTTTACCAAAACATTTTGGAGAAATTGACCCGAAAAAAATGTCCTGAAACCAAGCGCGGAACTTCATGTTTTCCCAATTGCTGGAATACGTGAGTTCTTTTTTTTTTATTTCTAATGCGCTAAAAATTTTCATAATCAGTACGTATGAATTCAAGAATTTGTGCCCTGAAAATCTGAGAGATCTTTAATTATTCAGAAGAGCAGTGTTTCATATATTCACCTTTTCGTGCCAACTTTCGGCCCAACATTTTTGGCCTCGAATTTTTGATTCACTCATTTGTTTTATAATCTTTTCTCTGCTGCTTAACACGTTCATAATAATTATATACTAAATTTTAAATTTTATATTAGCTTAAAAGAGGAAACCTGTCTGCATGAACCGATTTCAAAACTTAAAAGATGCTTCGGATAGCTTGGATTATCTCGAAGAAAGTTTCCGATCCGTGAACCCCATAATTTAATATGGTCCATCATCTCAAATTTGGTTATGGTTTAGGTATGAAAAGCAAAAATTCTCCAATAAATTGTGAAAGGCTTCTAGCTAAAAAGAAAAAAAAAGAAGAAGGCATCTGATTGTGTTCGACGCTTTCACGTTTCCTATGTTGAATGGAAAGTCTCATGAACAAAATGTGGCCATTTTCTATTTTGGACGGAGGAAGATAGAACTGTGTTCTCGATAAGACGTTGAATTCCCTTTTTCTTCTCCTGCTTCATTGAAATCACAGCATGAGTACGTAGTTTTCCAAATGGATTTGAATGAAGAATATCCCCGAGAATCGGTTCACAGAAATTTTTATGCAGCAATCGAAGACGACTGAGCTTTTTTTGGGATTGAGAACGAGTGTTTTGCTCCTGCGTTTTTAACAGAGTTTATTGCAACCAAAAAAAATTTTTGAATGCGAGGGAAGAGAAAAAGGAAAAGAACCAAAATGATCTCATATCCGAAATCGTTGTTTCGATAAAGAAAATGCATTTTTTCTGTGATAGACTCGATCACCTGCTGTTTTCTGCATCGTCATGTTCATCGGAATTTTGATTGATGAAATACACCGGAATTGTATTTATTTTCCTCGTCTTATCTTATTTGTGAAATTCTGCTGTTGCAGAAAAGAAACCTGTGCTGTTTGATTTTATTCGTAGCATCGTGACTTGATTTTCTTTCGCATTATTGATTATTCCATGCAGTAAACCTAAGCAAACAATGTTGTTTGTGAATTGATCCTGTGTGTATTCAGGAGAGCTTCATTTCGTTGCATTTTTTAATGTCTCCTTGTTGATAAAAAATTAAAACCGTTCCCAATACACAATAGGAAGAGAATTGCTTTTTCATCCACTTATCAGCCAAGGCACTCTCTTGAAAAACGCATACTGTAATAACTGCATGGCATTCTCGTAGTTTTTTGATAAAGCGTTCAATAATCATAGAATCACGGCCTGGAAGCAACATACATTCCGAATCTTTTTCGTTTTCTTTTCGTAATAACTTGCTCGATAATAATCATGGAATCACGACCTCGGAACTATAAAAATTCCGCATGAGAACGGCTTATTCTGAAACCGTTTTCTGATCAGTTTAAAAATCTCTTGAATGTCGTTGAAAATTTCAAAGCCATAGAGTGAAGGTACATATGGCATTCAAAAAGAGAAAAATATTGTGCATGGGTTGAAAAACACTCGAATTCAGAGGCGTTTTTTTTCTTAATCAGCAAAACACTTTCCGGGCAGTCGACTACTCTGATCCCTTGAAAATAGTTGATCATATTTTACATTGTGTTGCCAAGACTTGTTTAATGTAATGAGTAGTGTTTTGGTCTCTGCATTAAACAAGACAATGCGCATAAAATAGAGTGAAAGAAATCCACAGATCAATAGACTGGCAAGTCCATGAGGAAGATTCACTAAAATGCTAGTGACTTTCTTTTTGTTGTCAAGTAATGAAACATACTTGGGGATAGCATGAAGAAAAAAATTCACAATTTTGGACTTTTCTTGAATTCCAGCCTCAACGTGAAAGAGCTTGAGAATGCAAACCACGCAGTTTTGGTTGGAAACGTTTTGGGGTTGAAAGGTTTAAATTGCGTATGACTCGAGAGAATCTGCAACAGATTACCTAAAAATTCAAATTATAGGAAGATTTTTCATGCATTGTTAGGTCTAACTGAAAAAGGTTATCAAAGCTTTTAAAATCTAAGAAACCTTCAGATAAGCTCTATTGAGGACAAAATGTCACCAATATAATTTGATGTCAAATGCCAATAAATGAAACACAATAATCAGTCTGGGACAGGACCAGAAATTCCTTTCAGGAATTCCTACTTCAAAGGGATAATTTTATTTCACATAGTAATTGAATAAAACAACTCAATCAAACTCAACTTGCAAGAGTAACTGAATGATTTGAGTAACACAACTGAACTGATCTGATCTGATCTGATGATTATGTGAAAAGGGGCTGCTTATATACTAATAACAACTAATTAGCCTTCAATAGGTTTTACTTTCAGAATCAGACCAGAAAATACATTGTTGAGGATGCTGTGGTCCCTGGATGCTCCAGGCACTGCAATTTTGAGGAGGGGGGATAATTTTGTACTTCTAGGAATTGCTTGGAGTACAGTGGCCCCCCGCCTAACAGACCTCCCGTGTAAGGGATTTTTGCCTAACAGACCAGCTCTGCAAGCAGTTTTTCCTCCCGCCCAACAGAAAAAATCTGCCAAACAGACTTCTTTAAGTTTAAAATTAGTGTTGAAAATTGAAATTTTTAATTTTTTATGTAATTGAATTTGTGNGTTTGAAATTAGTGTTGAAAATTGAATTTTTCAATTTTTTATGTAATTGAATTCGTGTAAAGGACTTTTTGTCTAACGGACTCATCCCTTGCATGAATCAAGTCTGTTAGACGGGGGTTGACTGTACATTACTTTATATGGCTTGCATGCCCAACAAGCTCAGAATGGAAAAATTGACAACCTCCTGCAGTCCCTCTGGGTTGAATCCAAAGGGCCAAGTGCTGAAAAAGGCAGCATTGCAAGAGATCTTCTCTTTCCCTCCATCAAAGTTTTTTTTAATGAAAAAATGTAACATATACATAATCAGACTTCATTCACTAGTTTTGATTTTCAGTCTCTATGTTTCTTGGCAGTAAGTCTTACAATTGTAACCCACTAGCAATGTTTTGGACAGGTAAAGCACAATGAGATTGTGGAGACTAAAAGTTTTCAAATCACTTTTTCAAATAAAGAAAATAGCAATCAGCTGGGCTGTTGCTGGGGTGCTTGACACCCTAGTGTAAAGTTGGTATATTTGACAGCAAGTGATGATTTCAAAGCAATCAATTGCAAACAAGAGTTTTGACATCTTTTGCGTGAGACTGCCAAAAAGCAACTGCTGGTACTGATAAACCGTGAAGTTTCAGCAGTTAAGAAACTTTCTCAGTGAAATTTCATTCCTTGAGGATTGAGTTATCCTATGATATCCCAAGGATATTGGAAAAACTTGTGAGAAGTCAAGGTCAAACTTGGTCCCATGAGATTCCTGAAGGATTAAGTTTCTTTCAGAATAAGCTTAAACTATAATTCTTCTTTTGAATTTGTATTTATAAACTCCAATACTAACCTATTTGTATTTCTAATTTCCAACAGAGATGCCCAATTCTGAAAATCGCAATTTCATTCTCACAATAAGAGCATTTTTTTTCAATATCTGATGCAAAAAAGAATGAACAGTAGAAGTTTCAGGGTATTTCCACAAGTTATTCAACATTTTGTTTCAGTACCTTCATTCAGCTGAGCCAATATTTAACAAGTATCTCTCTTGCCCAGCAGCATCATTGTTTGTCAATTTCGGAGTGCAACAGGGCAATTTTTAGCAGAAACATTCCTTCAGAGGATGTCAATTTTCACAGGAGACATCTCTCATTTTTAGGAAAAACGGAGAACCACTGAATTGAAAAGGGCTGAGGACAAAAAGGTCCTTTTTCCTCTTGCATTGCTATTCCTTCCGCAGGTTGTGGGACAAGTCTCTGAACGCTGGAATATTGAGCAGCAGGACTTGAGCTGAATAATGAAGTGACTTGGACTTTGAGCCTAGGATCGTGACCAGGCTTCAAAATCATGTCAATTCAACGTTGGTATACTTGCTTACGACGAGGGGTCTGACAAATGGTCTGGGTGTATAGGAATCGAAACAGCATTCGATATTGAACTGAAAAAATGTATTGCTCAAAACTTTTTTTGGGGCGAGAAAAAAAGAATTCAGCCACCTTCAATATATTTTCCAGAAAATTTCGACAAAAGTCATTCTCTGTGATGATGATGATGCACAAACTTTATTTTCCACTTTTTAGCATTCACAAAAACCAAATAACAATGTTCCCACAGCTAACCCCTCCCTTCCCAATCCACCATCATCCAAACACATTCCATCACATCAGAATGAAAAAAGAGTATTAAAACATTTTTTGGGTATTAAAGAAAAGAAAAATACATCAAAGAATTTACAAATGCACAACTGATGTAGATACACCCACTTTGTTCCCCTCATAAGATCATAAAAATAAAATATCAAGAAAAACAATGACATAATAAGGCAATAAATGAACACAAATAAAAGCAAAAGGTGATCAGCCTGCTCCCAGGCTAGTTTTAGTTAATCAAGTAAACTGGAGAGACTCTTTGTGCAGAAATTGTACAAGGCTAAGAGTTTATCTTGGTCCTCTAAAATTTTGGAAAGAGAATTTTTATCAAATTTTAGTAGCCCCTCTGTGATGGCAGGTTACTGCTCTTCCCCCAAAAGATGAGTTGGGCAAACGCAGAACTTTTGGTAAATGCCAGTTTTCCTTTCCAAACTCTTCAAATTGACATTGCATCAATTCCAAGGGCTGCCATCTCTTATGTTTTGCCAATGCCAATAGCAGCAGTCTTCACATCCACCAACTTGGAATGAGGATTTGCCAGCTGTATTAATGAAAATGGCGGAATTTCCTTGGGAGATTTGGAGGAAACCTTTGGAATTAATGCCTTGTCATAATGTCAATAATTTTGAAGTTTTTATTAGCTGGACTGCAAAACATTTTGCGAGATGAGCGCCTCATCTGTTCAATGAAGATCAAAACGCTGCCAGGGTGACTTTTGCAAAAAATAACAGAAATATGTCAAGTCAGGAGTAAAATTTTTCATACCAAATTTTTTTCTGAAGAATAATCATTTTTCAGGTCATTTATATGCTATTTCAATCACTATCCCAAAACTTCAGTTACGTGCCCTTGTATACTTTGGGGGATTTTTTTTTATTCTTTAGTATTTTCAGGGGGCTGAAAATAAATGAAAACTATTAGAATGTACACTTTCTGATTTATATCCAAATCTAACAGAAGTACATAAACACATGCATTCTTGGAGGAGAGAACCTTGAGGGGATCTTGATTTTTTGGCGGTACTTTGTTCTGGATTTTTCCTGCTAATTTTAAATTCTCCGAAAATTTTCAATTAACGATTATGATATTTAAAACAATTGAATAACCGGTAGCGTTGCTTTCAAAGGTTGAGAAAATCCTGATTGACAATGCATATCTCGAATCAAAGAATCAGCAGGATACTGCTGTACTTCCACTTGCCTTTTGTGCGTTTTTTTTGTCGTCGTGAAGCTTGACTTGCGATTTTTTTACAACCAGAAAGAAGACCCACGGCGTTTTTTTTTTCCTGTACCTCAGGAGTATAAGATCCCCAGACTTCATATTCTTATGGATGACGTCGTATTGATCAAACACGGCTCTCAACTAGACGGTGATTGCGCCAGACGTTTTTCTATTGAGATTGCCGGGATTGTCCTCCGAGACAAACATCAGGTGGATTTCCTTCCGAGATTCGGTCTCCAATGGGAAACCTTTTCATTCATTCATTCATCGCGGCCTTGGTTGTATCTATGTGCCGATGAGATCGAGACTAGGTGGTTTTTTTCATAGGGGCTTTTTTCATGTGTCCTTGTCTTCGAGGTTAACCGAATCACGCAAATGAATTCACCGAAAATCGGGCGAAATGTCGCGCGTGTGAAGCGAATGTGGGTGGATTTTGAAAACAGCTGAAGGACGCTTTGCGACGTTTCCATTCGTATACATGAAGCACTCAGGTAGATAAGGTTCCTTTATACCTAGCTTGAAAATGATTGAACTGCTTGTGACGAGTTGAGCAAGTTGTTCCCGAACTTGTTACGCGATTTTTTATATAAGGCCCAAAAATAATGCATCCCCTCTTCGTCAATTTATTACGGAAATGCCGATAACACGTTTTGAAACTAGTTTCTGAAAAGTCTGAATACATCTTTTAGAAAAAATATGAAGGTATGCATGTAAATTGTTCGGGAGTTTTTTTTTTTTTTTTAGCAATAACATGCAACTGCATAGTGCTGAGTCGTCGTTTGAGGAACCGATTGCAGAGGATTTCTCGTGGAATATGTTTTTTTTTCTTCGAGTTTTTAGAAGAAGGCAAAGCTCTTTTCAATGTTTAGATAAAAATTGGGAAAAAATATTTCTTACAACATAGTTGATGACGGATGATTAATTATATGTGGAGGCAGAGCCAGATTTCTGTTTTTTGTTTAATCCAGGCACTTAATTTCGACAATAAATTTTTGCGTGGGATAATTGAAAACAAAACCAGCACAATTTTTTCACAGCGTTGAGCCAAATTGGTGCCAAAAACCTCCAATGATTTTTTTATGGTAATAATTTTGAAAAAATAATTGCTCAGTGACAGATTTCATTTCAGCGCAATTGTTCCACGCTATAATGAGAAAAATCTTATAATTCTCAAACTTAGGTTTTCTTTATTTTTTTTAAATCAATGAGGGTTATTTATTTCTGCATCTTTCGGTTATGAATTGGGAGAAAATATTCGGACTTGACCGCCATACTCCAGGGTTTCGAACTCGACAAAAAATGATTTGATGTCCACACTTTTGAAGGATTACCGAACAAGGGTTTCATTTGCTGAATTTTGAACTTTGAGGTAACTCATTCAAAAAAGGAGAGATAATCTTTATGTACATCGTTGTCGCATACTTGATCTGCGAAGCACTTCATACATGGCTATACAGGTGATAACTCCAAGGTTTTCTTAACATGCTTCGAATTATTTGTGAGAAACATGAAGTCGAACGAAGTCAGGATTATCGTACTCCCATAAACCTCGAATCCTTTGTGACGCTGACGAATGTCTGAAATTGAAAGGTCCTGTGCATGGAAAGAGTCATGTCATCTATATATAATCGCAATCAGAAATCATTCAGATTATCAGATGCAGTCAAGTATTTTCGTGATCCTCTGAAATTCAGTTCCTCGCTGGATCAAACTAGCATTCCAATCGACACCACACCAAGATTAGTTGCACTGGGCGTCTATGAAAAAAGAGGGCTGGGTTGTCGTCGTCAATGTCAATCACATAAAAAACAATCCCTTCAATAGATTGACATTCCTTTTTGCAATCTCTGTTTCTTACGGCTATTTTCACTGTTTTCAAAATCAAGTTCAAAATAATATAGCAGGTGCAACAGAATAAAATGGGTCAATCTTTTCTTCTGAAAAGTTCATGTTCTGAGAGGAACAACTTGAATTGAAAATATTTGTGCAGTAGTTCAATTTTAATGCTGCACGTTGAAAGTGGGGATTATAGAAGTTCCTTGACAAAGAAAGGGATTAGAGTTGAAAGTAGGAACCAAACAATCAACCTGGGACTGGCTGGGAGCCTCTTTATAGAGGCTCCAAGAAGTTAGATGTATTTATGTCCAATCAAAACAACATTATTCACCTCAGAGAATTTTGGAACTCATGCACAAAAACTTTCACACAACCCACGCATAAAATCAGACATTGTCCGTGATAGGATTCAATGCAAATTTTTGAGCTCTGTACACTTCAAGAATTGGTAGTGTATAAATGGAATGAATACTGAGTTTCCTTATTTGGGAGGAAGAAGGAAGAGCAGAGGAAAGTGGGTTTACTTGATTGGATTTTTCTGCATTTCTGATTGGCTTTTGGAGGCAAATTCAAATAGAATGGTGTAAATTGTAGTACAGTCATACCCCGTTAAACCGCCAATGTTTTTGCAGCAAGATTTTGGTGGTTTAACGAGGGTGGCGGTCTATCAAGGGTAGTGGTAGTACTACTAAACTACTACAGGACAAAAAAGTTAAGAAAAAGCATGATGGATATAAAGAAAATACCTTTACATTAATATATCAATTCTTGTGCATTTTTATTAGTGTTCTTGCTTAATTTTGTAGCAAGTATTGCATCCATTTGTATTTGATTTTTCAGCAATTGCATTCTGTTCATATTTTAAAATTGAATATCTCTCCAAAGTGGCAGTTTAAAGGGGTAAAAAAAAAACAAGGGAAAGTGCCTATTTGTGGCCAGAAAATTGTTGGCGGATGGCGGTCTATTGAGGTTTCCCCATCCTTTTAACATTGGGGAGATTTATTGGGGTAAAAATATGGCGGGAGGTGAGGGTGGCGGTTTATCGTGGGGCGGTATAATGGGGTTTGACTGTACAGTACAGGTTTTGCAATTCTTGGGGGCAAGTTCTTTGGTGCTGTGAGGCTCCTGAAGCCCAGCACCAGTTTATGGGCAAACCAAGTTGGAAGTGGGTGGATTACTGCAAGCACTGCAGTCCTCAACAAACAGAAAGCTGGTGGTGAGCTTTAAACAAAGCCAGACATTTGAAGTAATATTAGGACAGACTCTGCTCACAACTTCTTTACTAAAAGAACAAATTCCAAGGATTCCAAAATGGGGAACTTTTCAACGTTGTAGCATAAAATCCTCTGATTCTTGTGACCTAAAATTATCCCTTTATATCTGAGCACCAAACACTGCAATCATTGAGGAAAAACCAAAGCCTGGCAATAAAAAGAAAACTTGCTACAAAACCAGGTCCCTGAGGATGGCATTCAGGGGTGAGCAAGCCATGTGCTGGCATAACCTCACTTCCTCTTCTCTTTCCTGTTCTAAAATGAAAGGAAATCTTTGGCAAACCAAAGCTTGAACACCCTGAAAGCAATTCAAGAATTTTCCAGCATTATCTAGACTCCAACATTGCTTTCTGCCCACAAAACTGCTAAAACTAAAAGCAGGTTACAGAAGCAGGCAACCCAATATTATCTGTTTGTTTCACTGACATTGCCAAAGGAATTGCTCCACGAATTTCTGCCACAGTTTTTTTTTGCTAAATTCATGATGTTCATTTCAACAAGTACAGTATTTTTGATACTGTACTTTATACACTGTTGTCAGCAAACATGTTTTAATCACCATATTTCCATAAGCGTAAGCTTCCACGGTTGGCTTCTTGCCTGCCAATAAGAAGTCAACCTTAATTTCTCCCCTGATAATATAATGCAATTATATTTTTTATGGAAATGCGCGCCCCAAAATAGAAGTCTTTGAAGAATGGTAACATTGCAAGAATAAACTATTGTACACCAAAAATTTATTTTGACCGAAATGAACTTAATTTGAATTGCTCTTCAATTTCATTTAATTTCATACTAGCATCTGCCATATTTCAGCTGCTCCAAACGTATTGAACAAATTTATCTCCCAAAAAATTGCAGAAGAGAGAAAAAAAGCTAAAAAAAGCTAAATGCCTAATGAAAAGTGGTTCTTCAATGGATGCCTGAATAAACCATGAATGATTTTTAATGTTATGAACAGTTTTATATGCTTATATCATCCGCAATTTGGATTATGTGACTCTGTATAACTTACCCATTTATTGACTGAAAATGGAAGATTTCACTGTTCAATTTTTTTTTCCAGTGTGGAGAGCCAAATACTGTGAAATTAAGCTGATGAGTCAGATAAACTTTTATTATTCCAAACTGGAGAATCCTAACATGAGCGATCTTAGAAACTATTTCCATCAAATCTCTTGAACCCCGTTCGAACTTGCTCTCGCATGAGTTTCGCAAGGTTGAACATTTTGAAATTGCTAATATAACCATTATGGAATTGTCCTTGCTCAAATATGCATGTTATGCCTGAACAAGCAGCGTATAAAATTTCGGCTAATAACACTACAATGAGATCCACAAATTCCGAAAAATGAGGCTTTCACTTTCAATTTTATTTATTTTTATCAGAAGTGAGGTAATCCAGCTGGAAAAGATGTGCGCCAAATTCTACAGACAGCCATACGCAAGAGAATGAATGATTTATTTCGCATTTTTCCGAAATTCCGCAATTGGTTCCAATGGACAGTATTTGGAAATTTCATAAAAGCTTCGTCAAACTTGTTCATCTTTGAATCAATTGCTGAGAGAGATAAAAATATCTACATTTCTCCAAAAAATCAAGGCACGTCTGATTTCTGCAGGGCGTCCAATGTTTTACTTTTTTTTCGAACACTTTCGGGAAAAGTGCGTTGCGAATAAAATTATCATTACAGTATTTGTAAATAATTTCTTCCTGATGATTTCACGTCTGAATATTATAGTATTCTACATTTCAATTTCTTCCGCACCCAATCACAATACCAGATTTTTTGGAACATATACAAAGCTTATTTATCGGAGCGTCGAACATTTCTATCCATTTATGCAAGAATTTCAAAGCAACTGCGTTCCAGGAACTTCAATTTTACCTGAAGAAGACATTTAATTTTGTGACCATTTTTTTGAAGCCTCAGACCTCGCTGGAAATAATTTTTGATACAAAATATTTAAACTCCCCTTCTATGGGCAATAAATTCTGAGTCAAAAATAACAATTTTGACATCTAGCAGAAAGCCAACAACCTTCGTACCACTTTAAAATTCGTCCTTGACATTTCTTCCTGTATACAGACGACTTCTTCACGAAAAAATGAAGATATTTCTCGTTTATTCTGCAAAAATAAAAAAAGATTTTTTTTCTCTCAGAAAAGAAGTTTTTTATCCAAGTTATCCTCCAGTACTTTCGAGTTCCAATTTTGAATGCGGATCCGGTCGGTGAATAAAACATTCCGTGCCATTGAACGCACGTCAGTTTTTACCATCCTTGGCCCGAATGTCTTTTATTCTTGATGATCCTCAGCAGAGGGATTCAAAAAAGAAAATGATCGGAAATATATCAGACCATGTAGAATGCTTTGCTCTTTCCAGATTCATTTCTTCTTCAGTTTTCGTGGTCCCTGACTTGAGGGAATAAACTCTCACCTGAAGGTGTACATATACTCGGAAAGTCGGAATTGAGGCATCATGGTACTCTCAGAAATATCTTCTACAGATTGACGTTCTGTTCCGCACGGGTGATTTTCTACGCGTGGATCCCGATTTGTCCTTTTTTTTTAAAGAAATTCCAAGGATAATTTTTCCACCGCTTTTTGTGGGAAATTTTGTTTTGCGACACTGTTTTATTATCATGAAATGGTCTTCACCTTGAGGAAGAGGAAGCTTCAGCTAACCAATTGAAGCAGAGAGGTCCTTCACGAATATCAACATGATCAATGTCACAAAACACTTGAGCATGAGACGTGCTTGGCAATAATAAGAGATGGGCTTTTTTGTGATAGACATGTATACTTATAATAAGTAGAAAAGGCAGTATCCCCTGCTCACATGACTGGCACTCCTCTTTTCAGGGTAATCTGGAGAAATCCAATCTGCAAAAAAAAAAAAAAAATGCTGTGCCAAAAAAATTCAACATATCGTGAATTTTTCAGCTCGACAAGGCAGTTTCTTGTCAAAAAAAAACCTGAAAATGTGTATCATTTCCTCTGTTCGCGAAAATAAAAACGTGTCCTGTTATAAGACTTGTTCGACCAAAAATTTCTAAGTTGTTCATTTTTTTTTTTTGTCTCAAGTTCTGTCAATAACTCGTTAGTACTTTGAGTTAGCTTTTAAAATAGGAACTTAAAGTGGTGTAAACCTGTTTTTTGGATCATTTCCATCCAAAGGGATTTTTCAACTTAACACAGATGGCATTCCATTTAAATTCAACCAAAGGTCAACAAAATGCCCGAGAGCTGAATTATTCAAGTTGGAAAGTCATTGGATAACGTCTATATACAGCAAGAAATCGTCTCCGTTTCTTCCTGGACCCTCTTTAATTTATTCCTATTGCTGTAGGCTATAAAAACTGTAAATCAATTTGGTTCCTGGGGAAGGAGAACAAAGTCTAATGCATTTTAAAATTCATATTTAACTTGGGCGCAATTTGAACTTACTGAATTTCAAGTTTCTGGGATGAAAATTAAAAAAAACCCCTGGCTTTGGCACAGAAGGGTTGAAAATTCTTCTTAATGAAGTTGGTATTATGAAAGTCGTATTTCCTGTGCAAATTCAGTCGCAGATTTGACAATGCATCGCACACTAATCGAAGCAGGATTTAACATTTCACCTTATGACGAGCAAAATCAGAATCTGATTGAGATAATTGAATGAGGTAAAATTTTTAGCAAGACTGATTCAAGATAATCAAGAAAGAATGTGGCTTGTTTTTGCAGAATACAGTAGGAGAACCTCCTTCGGGATTTTAGCGTGGTGAAGCCATCCTATGACACTGGTTTATTGTACTGTATAGCCTTTTTATAGTGACCTTCGCAAAACCAGCTCATCAGGCAAACAAACGTTTGCGAAACTCTTGGAAAATAATCCGTCTGTGACAAGCAAGAGTAGAACAGTCTGTCACATAATTGAGAAGATCCGAAAAAAATCCTCGTAATAAATCTAAGGAAGGAACACAATAAAGGCATATTCCAGAAATAATGCATTCCCAGCTGTAAACAATATACCCTTATAATCAAAAAGCGAGATATACATGGAATTTATAATTCGCTCCAGCAGCGGGACCTCAAAGAAAAATACTGCAATATTCCTCTATTGTGGAATAGGAAACCCCAAGAGTCCTCGAAAAAAAATGAATCGCAAATCGCAATTTCTCTGCCATCTGTGTCACTTCCTTTCTAGTCTATACATAGGTATATATATTGTGGTCTAAGGTCCCACAGGTTCCTACATAATACTGTACAGATACGACAGGAATGAAGAACGGGAGCAAGAACATAACTCTGGCGCGAATTCTGTTTAAAAATTCTTTATTTTTCTGCTTTAAAATTATTACTTTTTTCTCGAACCTCAGATGATAATAAGAGTCGTTCGAGGCGAGGTCTCGGCTGCTTGCAAGGTTTTCTGCATTATTCCCGGGACTCGGTTCATCCCAGGCATGACTGCACTTCTCCTTCCTTGATAGGTATGTAGTGCATACAAAATGAAAAAAGAAAGACAAGGAATTTTTGCAGCATTTTCACGGAATACCAGCTGCATATTTCCATGGCACAGAAAAATTCATCCGCATTCAGAGAGTCGGAATAATACTCTGCAAGCATTTTGCAAATGTGCATTTGCCAAATGCATGTGGGGAATTCAAGTGCTGGAGTATTAATCACAAAAATATATTTCAGGCCTCACACAATCAAATAAAAATTGTTTTGGTTCCCTCAAGAGCAATTCTACCCGGCTGGGAGCATAGAATCCCAAAATTTTCAATTCAGTTTGCTTCGTTCAGTTAAAATCTTCAAGCTCACGACAGCAGCGAAGTTCCCGAAATAAAAAATTGCTTACTTTTACTGTATTGCATTTTTTTTAGTAATCTCTGAGAAAATTGCAACGTATATATTTTTACCTCGGTTTTTCCACCATCGCCTCTTAAAAATTTAGAAATCTGAAGTCCTTATTGGAGCTACATTACTTTCCTGGGAAAAAAGGAAATGGAAGTCGAACAAAAATGAAATTTGTACTTCTCAAAAATATGACAGATGATTGAGGCAAATGTGCAAACATAT